>CATOBP010000020.1:0-74259 GCA_951394225.1 Harpalus rufipes | reverse complement strand
TATTTGTTATAAGTATACTACCCATAAAGGTCTAATGAATTGCCAAATTTGGGCCCAATGACTTTTATATAATTGGAGTTATTGAAGGTCAAAAATATGACCCAAAATTTTGTTGAACTTTAAACGACTATTCTGAAAAAACTAAAGGTCAAATAAATTTTTCGTTGCCGGATTCGTATTTGTCATGGTTGAAATATATTATTAGCATATATAAATAAATATAAATCGATACTTTTAATTTTTGACTAAAAAAAAATTTTTCTAAGGGGTACCCCTTAGGATTTTTACAAAAATTTTTTTTTGCTTATATCTGATTGTTATTTGTTATAAGTATACTACCCATAAAGGTCTAATGAATTGCCAAATTTGGGCCCAATGACTTTTATATAATTGGAGTTATTGAAGGTCAAAAATATGACCCAAAATTTTGTTGAACTTTAAACGACTATTCTGAAAAAACTAAAGGTCAAATAAATTTTTCGTTGCCGGATTCGTATTTGTCATGGTTGAAATATATTATTAGCATATATAAATAAATATAAATCGATACTTTTAATTTTTGACTAAAAAAAAATTTTTCTAAGGGGTACCCCTTAGGATTTTTACAAAAAATTTTTTTTGCTTATATCTGATTGTTATTTGTTATAAGTATACTACCCATAAAGGTCTAATGAATTGCCAAATTTGGGCCCAATGACTTTTATATAATTGGAGTTATTGAAGGTCAAAAATATGACCCAAAATTTTGTTGAACTTTAAACGACTATTCTGAAAAAACTAAAGGTCAAATAAATTTTTCGTTGCCGGATTCGTATTTGTCATGGTTGAAATATATTATTAGCATATATAAATAAATATAAATCGATACTTTTAATTTTTGACTGAAAAAAAAATTTTTCTAAGGGGTACCCCTTAGGATTTTTACAAAAAATTTTTTTTGCTTATATCTGATTGTTATTTGTTATAAGTATACTACCCATAAAGGTCTAATGAATTGCCAAATTTGGGCCCAATGACTTTTATATAATTGGAGTTATTGAAGGTCAAAAATATGACCCAAAATTTTGTTGAACTTTAAACGACTATTCTGAAAAAACTAAAGGTCAAATAAATTTTTCGTTGCCGGATTCGTATTTGTCATGGTTGAAATATATTATTAGCATATATAAATAAATATAAATCGATACTTTTAATTTTTGACTAAAAAAAAATTTTTCTAAGGGGTACCCCTTAGGATTTTTACAAAAATTTTTTTTTGCTTATATCTGATTGTTATTTGTTATAAGTATACTACCCATAAAGGTCTAATGAATTGCCAAATTTGGGCCCAATGACTTTTATATAATTGGAGTTATTGAAGGTCAAAAATATGACCCAAAATTTTGTTGAACTTTAAACGACTATTCTGAAAAAACTAAAGGTCAAATAAATTTTTCGTTGCCGGATTCGTATTTGTCATGGTTGAAATATATTATTAGCATATATAAATAAATATAAATCGATACTTTTAATTTTTGACTAAAAAAAAATTTTTCTAAGGGGTACCCCTTAGGATTTTTACAAAAATTTTTTTTTGCTTATATCTGATTGTTATTTGTTATAAGTATACTACCCATAAAGGTCTAATGAATTGCCAAATTTGGGCCCAATGACTTTTATATAATTGGAGTTATTGAAGGTCAAAAATATGACCCAAAATTTTGTTGAACTTTAAACGACTATTCTGAAAAAACTAAAGGTCAAATAAATTTTTCGTTGCCGGATTCGTATTTGTCATGGTTGAAATATATTATTAGCATATATAAATAAATATAAATCGATACTTTTAATTTTTGACTAAAAAAAAATTTTTCTAAGGGGTACCCCTTAGGATTTTTACAAAAATTTTTTTTTGCTTATATCTGATTGTTATTTGTTATAAGTATACTACCCATAAAGGTCTAATGAATTGCCAAATTTGGGCCCAATGACTTTTATATAATTGGAGTTATTGAAGGTCAAAAATATGACCCAAAATTTTGTTGAACTTTAAACGACTATTCTGAAAAAACTAAAGGTCAAATAAATTTTTCGTTGCCGGATTCGTATTTGTCATGGTTGAAATATATTATTAGCATATATAAATAAATATAAATCGATACTTTTAATTTTTGACTAAAAAAAAATTTTTCTAAGGGGTACCCCTTAGGATTTTTACAAAAAATTTTTTTTGCTTATATCTGATTGTTATTTGTTATAAGTATACTACCCATAAAGGTCTAATGAATTGCCAAATTTGGGCCCAATGACTTTTATATAATTGGAGTTATTGAAGGTCAAAAATATGACCCAAAATTTTGTTGAACTTTAAACGACTATTCTGAAAAAACTAAAGGTCAAATAAATTTTTCGTTGCCGGATTCGTATTTGTCATGGTTGAAATATATTATTAGCATATATAAATAAATATAAATCGATACTTTTAATTTTTGACTAAAAAAAAATTTTTCTAAGGGGTACCCCTTAGGATTTTTACAAAAAATTTTTTTTTGCTTATATCTGATTGTTATTTGTTATAAGTATACTACCCATAAAGGTCTAATGAATTGCCAAATTTGGGCCCAATGACTTTTATATAATTGGAGTTATTGAAGGTCAAAAATATGACCCAAAATTTTGTTGAACTTTAAACGACTATTCTGAAAAAACTAAAGGTCAAATAAATTTTTCGTTGCCGGATTCGTATTTGTCATGGTTGAAATATATTATTAGCATATATAAATAAATATAAATCGATACTTTTAATTTTTGACTAAAAAAAAATTTTTCTAAGGGGTACCCCTTAGGATTTTTACAAAAATTTTTTTTTGCTTATATCTGATTGTTATTTGTTATAAGTATACTACCCATAAAGGTCTAATGAATTGCCAAATTTGGGCCCAATGACTTTTATATAATTGGAGTTATTGAAGGTCAAAAATATGACCCAAAATTTTGTTGAACTTTAAACGACTATTCTGAAAAAACTAAAGGTCAAATAAATTTTTCGTTGCCGGATTCGTATTTGTCATGGTTGAAATATATTATTAGCATATATAAATAAATATAAATCGATACTTTTAATTTTTGACTAAAAAAAAATTTTTCTAAGGGGTACCCCTTAGGATTTTTACAAAAAATTTTTTTTGCTTATATCTGATTGTTATTTGTTATAAGTATACTACCCATAAAGGTCTAATGAATTGCCAAATTTGGGCCCAATGACTTTTATATAATTGGAGTTATTGAAGGTCAAAAATATGACCCAAAATTTTGTTGAACTTTAAACGACTATTCTGAAAAAACTAAAGGTCAAATAAATTTTTCGTTGCCGGATTCGTATTTGTCATGGTTGAAATATATTATTAGCATATATAAATAAATATAAATCGATACTTTTAATTTTTGACTAAAAAAAAATTTTTCTAAGGGGTACCCCTTAGGATTTTTACAAAAAATTTTTTTTGCTTATATCTGATTGTTATTTGTTATAAGTATACTACCCATAAAGGTCTAATGAATTGCCAAATTTGGGCCCAATGACTTTTATATAATTGGAGTTATTGAAGGTCAAAAATATGACCCAAAATTTTGTTGAACTTTAAACGACTATTCTGAAAAAACTAAAGGTCAAATAAATTTTTCGTTGCCGGATTCGTATTTGTCATGGTTGAAATATATTATTAGCATATATAAATAAATATAAATCGATACTTTTAATTTTTGACTAAAAAAAAATTTTTCTAAGGGGTACCCCTTAGGATTTTTACAAAAATTTTTTTTTGCTTATATCTGATTGTTATTTGTTATAAGTATACTACCCATAAAGGTCTAATGAATTGCCAAATTTGGGCCCAATGACTTTTATATAATTGGAGTTATTGAAGGTCAAAAATATGACCCAAAATTTTGTTGAACTTTAAACGACTATTCTGAAAAAACTAAAGGTCAAATAAATTTTTCGTTGCCGGATTCGTATTTGTCATGGTTGAAATATATTATTAGCATATATAAATAAATATAAATCGATACTTTTAATTTTTGACTAAAAAAAAATTTTTCTAAGGGGTACCCCTTAGGATTTTTACAAAAATTTTTTTTTGCTTATATCTGATTGTTATTTGTTATAAGTATACTACCCATAAAGGTCTAATGAATTGCCAAATTTGGGCCCAATGACTTTTATATAATTGGAGTTATTGAAGGTCAAAAATATGACCCAAAATTTTGTTGAACTTTAAACGACTATTCTGAAAAAACTAAAGGTCAAATAAATTTTTCGTTGCCGGATTCGTATTTGTCATGGTTGAAATATATTATTAGCATATATAAATAAATATAAATCGATACTTTTAATTTTTGACTAAAAAAAAATTTTTCTAAGGGGTACCCCTTAGGATTTTTACAAAAATTTTTTTTTGCTTATATCTGATTGTTATTTGTTATAAGTATACTACCCATAAAGGTCTAATGAATTGCCAAATTTGGGCCCAATGACTTTTATATAATTGGAGTTATTGAAGGTCAAAAATATGACCCAAAATTTTGTTGAACTTTAAACGACTATTCTGAAAAAACTAAAGGTCAAATAAATTTTTCGTTGCCGGATTCGTATTTGTCATGGTTGAAATATATTATTAGCATATATAAATAAATATAAATCGATACTTTTAATTTTTGACTAAAAAAAAATTTTTCTAAGGGGTACCCCTTAGGATTTTTACAAAAATTTTTTTTTGCTTATATCTGATTGTTATTTGTTATAAGTATACTACCCATAAAGGTCTAATGAATTGCCAAATTTGGGCCCAATGACTTTTATATAATTGGAGTTATTGAAGGTCAAAAATATGACCCAAAATTTTGTTGAACTTTAAACGACTATTCTGAAAAAACTAAAGGTCAAATAAATTTTTCGTTGCCGGATTCGTATTTGTCATGGTTGAAATATATTATTAGCATATATAAATAAATATAAATCGATACTTTTAATTTTTGACTAAAAAAAAATTTTTCTAAGGGGTACCCCTTAGGATTTTTACAAAAATTTTTTTTTGCTTATATCTGATTGTTATTTGTTATAAGTATACTACCCATAAAGGTCTAATGAATTGCCAAATTTGGGCCCAATGACTTTTATATAATTGGAGTTATTGAAGGTCAAAAATATGACCCAAAATTTTGTTGAACTTTAAACGACTATTCTGAAAAAACTAAAGGTCAAATAAATTTTTCGTTGCCGGATTCGTATTTGTCATGGTTGAAATATATTATTAGCATATATAAATAAATATAAATCGATACTTTTAATTTTTGACTAAAAAAAAATTTTTCTAAGGGGTACCCCTTAGGATTTTTACAAAAATTTTTTTTTGCTTATATCTGATTGTTATTTGTTATAAGTATACTACCCATAAAGGTCTAATGAATTGCCAAATTTGGGCCCAATGACTTTTATATAATTGGAGTTATTGAAGGTCAAAAATATGACCCAAAATTTTGTTGAACTTTAAACGACTATTCTGAAAAAACTAAAGGTCAAATAAATTTTTCGTTGCCGGATTCGTATTTGTCATGGTTGAAATATATTATTAGCATATATAAATAAATATAAATCGATACTTTTAATTTTTGACTAAAAAAAAATTTTTCTAAGGGGTACCCCTTAGGATTTTTACAAAAATTTTTTTTTGCTTATATCTGATTGTTATTTGTTATAAGTATACTACCCATAAAGGTCTAATGAATTGCCAAATTTGGGCCCAATGACTTTTATATAATTGGAGTTATTGAAGGTCAAAAATATGACCCAAAATTTTGTTGAACTTTAAACGACTATTCTGAAAAAACTAAAGGTCAAATAAATTTTTCGTTGCCGGATTCGTATTTGTCATGGTTGAAATATATTATTAGCATATATAAATAAATATAAATCGATACTTTTAATTTTTGACTAAAAAAAAATTTTTCTAAGGGGTACCCCTTAGGATTTTTACAAAAATTTTTTTTTGCTTATATCTGATTGTTATTTGTTATAAGTATACTACCCATAAAGGTCTAATGAATTGCCAAATTTGGGCCCAATGACTTTTATATAATTGGAGTTATTGAAGGTCAAAAATATGACCCAAAATTTTGTTGAACTTTAAACGACTATTCTGAAAAAACTAAAGGTCAAATAAATTTTTCGTTGCCGGATTCGTATTTGTCATGGTTGAAATATATTATTAGCATATATAAATAAATATAAATCGATACTTTTAATTTTTGACTAAAAAAAAATTTTTCTAAGGGGTACCCCTTAGGATTTTTACAAAAATTTTTTTTTGCTTATATCTGATTGTTATTTGTTATAAGTATACTACCCATAAAGGTCTAATGAATTGCCAAATTTGGGCCCAATGACTTTTATATAATTGGAGTTATTGAAGGTCAAAAATATGACCCAAAATTTTGTTGAACTTTAAACGACTATTCTGAAAAAACTAAAGGTCAAATAAATTTTTCGTTGCCGGATTCGTATTTGTCATGGTTGAAATATATTATTAGCATATATAAATAAATATAAATCGATACTTTTAATTTTTGACTAAAAAAAAATTTTTCTAAGGGGTACCCCTTAGGATTTTTACAAAAATTTTTTTTTGCTTATATCTGATTGTTATTTGTTATAAGTATACTACCCATAAAGGTCTAATGAATTGCCAAATTTGGGCCCAATGACTTTTATATAATTGGAGTTATTGAAGGTCAAAAATATGACCCAAAATTTTGTTGAACTTTAAACGACTATTCTGAAAAAACTAAAGGTCAAATAAATTTTTCGTTGCCGGATTCGTATTTGTCATGGTTGAAATATATTATTAGCATATATAAATAAATATAAATCGATACTTTTAATTTTTGACTAAAAAAAAATTTTTCTAAGGGGTACCCCTTAGGATTTTTACAAAAATTTTTTTTTGCTTATATCTGATTGTTATTTGTTATAAGTATACTACCCATAAAGGTCTAATGAATTGCCAAATTTGGGCCCAATGACTTTTATATAATTGGAGTTATTGAAGGTCAAAAATATGACCCAAAATTTTGTTGAACTTTAAACGACTATTCTGAAAAAACTAAAGGTCAAATAAATTTTTCGTTGCCGGATTCGTATTTGTCATGGTTGAAATATATTATTAGCATATATAAATAAATATAAATCGATACTTTTAATTTTTGACTAAAAAAAAATTTTTCTAAGGGGTACCCCTTAGGATTTTTACAAAAATTTTTTTTTGCTTATATCTGATTGTTATTTGTTATAAGTATACTACCCATAAAGGTCTAATGAATTGCCAAATTTGGGCCCAATGACTTTTATATAATTGGAGTTATTGAAGGTCAAAAATATGACCCAAAATTTTGTTGAACTTTAAACGACTATTCTGAAAAAACTAAAGGTCAAATAAATTTTTCGTTGCCGGATTCGTATTTGTCATGGTTGAAATATATTATTAGCATATATAAATAAATATAAATCGATACTTTTAATTTTTGACTAAAAAAAAATTTTTCTAAGGGGTACCCCTTAGGATTTTTACAAAAATTTTTTTTTGCTTATATCTGATTGTTATTTGTTATAAGTATACTACCCATAAAGGTCTAATGAATTGCCAAATTTGGGCCCAATGACTTTTATATAATTGGAGTTATTGAAGGTCAAAAATATGACCCAAAATTTTGTTGAACTTTAAACGACTATTCTGAAAAAACTAAAGGTCAAATAAATTTTTCGTTGCCGGATTCGTATTTGTCATGGTTGAAATATATTATTAGCATATATAAATAAATATAAATCGATACTTTTAATTTTTGACTAAAAAAAAATTTTTCTAAGGGGTACCCCTTAGGATTTTTACAAAAATTTTTTTTTGCTTATATCTGATTGTTATTTGTTATAAGTATACTACCCATAAAGGTCTAATGAATTGCCAAATTTGGGCCCAATGACTTTTATATAATTGGAGTTATTGAAGGTCAAAAATATGACCCAAAATTTTGTTGAACTTTAAACGACTATTCTGAAAAAACTAAAGGTCAAATAAATTTTTCGTTGCCGGATTCGTATTTGTCATGGTTGAAATATATTATTAGCATATATAAATAAATATAAATCGATACTTTTAATTTTTGACTAAAAAAAAATTTTTCTAAGGGGTACCCCTTAGGATTTTTACAAAAATTTTTTTTTGCTTATATCTGATTGTTATTTGTTATAAGTATACTACCCATAAAGGTCTAATGAATTGCCAAATTTGGGCCCAATGACTTTTATATAATTGGAGTTATTGAAGGTCAAAAATATGACCCAAAATTTTGTTGAACTTTAAACGACTATTCTGAAAAAACTAAAGGTCAAATAAATTTTTCGTTGCCGGATTCGTATTTGTCATGGTTGAAATATATTATTAGCATATATAAATAAATATAAATCGATACTTTTAATTTTTGACTAAAAAAAAATTTTTCTAAGGGGTACCCCTTAGGATTTTTACAAAAATTTTTTTTTGCTTATATCTGATTGTTATTTGTTATAAGTATACTACCCATAAAGGTCTAATGAATTGCCAAATTTGGGCCCAATGACTTTTATATAATTGGAGTTATTGAAGGTCAAAAATATGACCCAAAATTTTGTTGAACTTTAAACGACTATTCTGAAAAAACTAAAGGTCAAATAAATTTTTCGTTGCCGGATTCGTATTTGTCATGGTTGAAATATATTATTAGCATATATAAATAAATATAAATCGATACTTTTAATTTTTGACTAAAAAAAAATTTTTCTAAGGGGTACCCCTTAGGATTTTTACAAAAATTTTTTTTTGCTTATATCTGATTGTTATTTGTTATAAGTATACTACCCATAAAGGTCTAATGAATTGCCAAATTTGGGCCCAATGACTTTTATATAATTGGAGTTATTGAAGGTCAAAAATATGACCCAAAATTTTGTTGAACTTTAAACGACTATTCTGAAAAAACTAAAGGTCAAATAAATTTTTCGTTGCCGGATTCGTATTTGTCATGGTTGAAATATATTATTAGCATATATAAATAAATATAAATCGATACTTTTAATTTTTGACTAAAAAAAAATTTTTCTAAGGGGTACCCCTTAGGATTTTTACAAAAAATTTTTTTTGCTTATATCTGATTGTTATTTGTTATAAGTATACTACCCATAAAGGTCTAATGAATTGCCAAATTTGGGCCCAATGACTTTTATATAATTGGAGTTATTGAAGGTCAAAAATATGACCCAAAATTTTGTTGAACTTTAAACGACTATTCTGAAAAAACTAAAGGTCAAATAAATTTTTCGTTGCCGGATTCGTATTTGTCATGGTTGAAATATATTATTAGCATATATAAATAAATATAAATCGATACTTTTAATTTTTGACTAAAAAAAAATTTTTCTAAGGGGTACCCCTTAGGATTTTTACAAAAATTTTTTTTTGCTTATATCTGATTGTTATTTGTTATAAGTATACTACCCATAAAGGTCTAATGAATTGCCAAATTTGGGCCCAATGACTTTTATATAATTGGAGTTATTGAAGGTCAAAAATATGACCCAAAATTTTGTTGAACTTTAAACGACTATTCTGAAAAAACTAAAGGTCAAATAAATTTTTCGTTGCCGGATTCGTATTTGTCATGGTTGAAATATATTATTAGCATATATAAATAAATATAAATCGATACTTTTAATTTTTGACTAAAAAAAAATTTTTCTAAGGGGTACCCCTTAGGATTTTTACAAAAATTTTTTTTTGCTTATATCTGATTGTTATTTGTTATAAGTATACTACCCATAAAGGTCTAATGAATTGCCAAATTTGGGCCCAATGACTTTTATATAATTGGAGTTATTGAAGGTCAAAAATATGACCCAAAATTTTGTTGAACTTTAAACGACTATTCTGAAAAAACTAAAGGTCAAATAAATTTTTCGTTGCCGGATTCGTATTTGTCATGGTTGAAATATATTATTAGCATATATAAATAAATATAAATCGATACTTTTAATTTTTGACTAAAAAAAAATTTTTCTAAGGGGTACCCCTTAGGATTTTTACAAAAATTTTTTTTTGCTTATATCTGATTGTTATTTGTTATAAGTATACTACCCATAAAGGTCTAATGAATTGCCAAATTTGGGCCCAATGACTTTTATATAATTGGAGTTATTGAAGGTCAAAAATATGACCCAAAATTTTGTTGAACTTTAAACGACTATTCTGAAAAAACTAAAGGTCAAATAAATTTTTCGTTGCCGGATTCGTATTTGTCATGGTTGAAATATATTATTAGCATATATAAATAAATATAAATCGATACTTTTAATTTTTGACTAAAAAAAAATTTTTCTAAGGGGTACCCCTTAGGATTTTTACAAAAAATTTTTTTTGCTTATATCTGATTGTTATTTGTTATAAGTATACTACCCATAAAGGTCTAATGAATTGCCAAATTTGGGCCCAATGACTTTTATATAATTGGAGTTATTGAAGGTCAAAAATATGACCCAAAATTTTGTTGAACTTTAAACGACTATTCTGAAAAAACTAAAGGTCAAATAAATTTTTCGTTGCCGGATTCGTATTTGTCATGGTTGAAATATATTATTAGCATATATAAATAAATATAAATCGATACTTTTAATTTTTGACTAAAAAAAAATTTTTCTAAGGGGTACCCCTTAGGATTTTTACAAAAAATTTTTTTTGCTTATATCTGATTGTTATTTGTTATAAGTATACTACCCATAAAGGTCTAATGAATTGCCAAATTTGGGCCCAATGACTTTTATATAATTGGAGTTATTGAAGGTCAAAAATATGACCCAAAATTTTGTTGAACTTTAAACGACTATTCTGAAAAAACTAAAGGTCAAATAAATTTTTCGTTGCCGGATTCGTATTTGTCATGGTTGAAATATATTATTAGCATATATAAATAAATATAAATCGATACTTTTAATTTTTGACTAAAAAAAAATTTTTCTAAGGGGTACCCCTTAGGATTTTTACAAAAATTTTTTTTTGCTTATATCTGATTGTTATTTGTTATAAGTATACTACCCATAAAGGTCTAATGAATTGCCAAATTTGGGCCCAATGACTTTTATATAATTGGAGTTATTGAAGGTCAAAAATATGACCCAAAATTTTGTTGAACTTTAAACGACTATTCTGAAAAAACTAAAGGTCAAATAAATTTTTCGTTGCCGGATTCGTATTTGTCATGGTTGAAATATATTATTAGCATATATAAATAAATATAAATCGATACTTTTAATTTTTGACTAAAAAAAAATTTTTCTAAGGGGTACCCCTTAGGATTTTTACAAAAATTTTTTTTTGCTTATATCTGATTGTTATTTGTTATAAGTATACTACCCATAAAGGTCTAATGAATTGCCAAATTTGGGCCCAATGACTTTTATATAATTGGAGTTATTGAAGGTCAAAAATATGACCCAAAATTTTGTTGAACTTTAAACGACTATTCTGAAAAAACTAAAGGTCAAATAAATTTTTCGTTGCCGGATTCGTATTTGTCATGGTTGAAATATATTATTAGCATATATAAATAAATATAAATCGATACTTTTAATTTTTGACTAAAAAAAAATTTTTCTAAGGGGTACCCCTTAGGATTTTTACAAAAAATTTTTTTTGCTTATATCTGATTGTTATTTGTTATAAGTATACTACCCATAAAGGTCTAATGAATTGCCAAATTTGGGCCCAATGACTTTTATATAATTGGAGTTATTGAAGGTCAAAAATATGACCCAAAATTTTGTTGAACTTTAAACGACTATTCTGAAAAAACTAAAGGTCAAATAAATTTTTCGTTGCCGGATTCGTATTTGTCATGGTTGAAATATATTATTAGCATATATAAATAAATATAAATCGATACTTTTAATTTTTGACTAAAAAAAAATTTTTCTAAGGGGTACCCCTTAGGATTTTTACAAAAAATTTTTTTTGCTTATATCTGATTGTTATTTGTTATAAGTATACTACCCATAAAGGTCTAATGAATTGCCAAATTTGGGCCCAATGACTTTTATATAATTGGAGTTATTGAAGGTCAAAAATATGACCCAAAATTTTGTTGAACTTTAAACGACTATTCTGAAAAAACTAAAGGTCAAATAAATTTTTCGTTGCCGGATTCGTATTTGTCATGGTTGAAATATATTATTAGCATATATAAATAAATATAAATCGATACTTTTAATTTTTGACCAAAAAAATTTTTTTCTAAGGGGTACCCCTTAGGATTTTTACAAAATTTTTTTTTTGCATATTTCTGATTGTTATTTGTTATAAGTATACTACCAATAAAGGTCTAATGAATTGCCAAATTTGGGCCCAATGACTTTTATATAATTGGAGTTATCGAAGGTCAAAAATTTAACTCAAAATTTTGTTTAATTTTAAACGACTATTCTGAAAAAACTAAAGGTCAAATAAATTTTTCGTTGCCGGATTCGTATTTGTCATGGTTGAAATATATTATTAGCATATATAAATAAATATAAATCGATACTTTTAATTTTTGACCAAAAAAATTTTTTTCTAAGGGGTACCCCTTAGGATTTTTACAAAAAATTTTTTTTGCTTATATCTGATTGTTATTTGTTATAAGTATACTACCCATAAAGGTCTAATGAATTGCCAAATTTGGGCCCAATGACTTTTATATAATTGGAGTTATTGAAGGTCAAAAATATGACCCAAAATTTTGTTGAACTTTAAACGACTATTCTGAAAAAACTAAAGGTCAAATAAATTTTTCGTTGCCGGATTCGTATTTGTCATGGTTGAAATATATTATTAGCATATATAAATAAATATAAATCGATACTTTTAATTTTTGACTAAAAAAAAATTTTTCTAAGGGGTACCCCTTAGGATTTTTACAAAAAATTTTTTTTGCTTATATCTGATTGTTATTTGTTATAAGTATACTACCCATAAAGGTCTAATGAATTGCCAAATTTGGGCCCAATGACTTTTATATAATTGGAGTTATTGAAGGTCAAAAATATGACCCAAAATTTTGTTGAACTTTAAACGACTATTCTGAAAAAACTAAAGGTCAAATAAATTTTTCGTTGCCGGATTCGTATTTGTCATGGTTGAAATATATTATTAGCATATATAAATAAATATAAATCGATACTTTTAATTTTTGACTAAAAAAAAATTTTTCTAAGGGGTACCCCTTAGGATTTTTACAAAAAATTTTTTTTGCTTATATCTGATTGTTATTTGTTATAAGTATACTACCCATAAAGGTCTAATGAATTGCCAAATTTGGGCCCAATGACTTTTATATAATTGGAGTTATTGAAGGTCAAAAATATGACCCAAAATTTTGTTGAACTTTAAACGACTATTCTGAAAAAACTAAAGGTCAAATAAATTTTTCGTTGCCGGATTCGTATTTGTCATGGTTGAAATATATTATTAGCATATATAAATAAATATAAATCGATACTTTTAATTTTTGACTAAAAAAAAATTTTTCTAAGGGGTACCCCTTAGGATTTTTACAAAAATTTTTTTTTGCTTATATCTGATTGTTATTTGTTATAAGTATACTACCCATAAAGGTCTAATGAATTGCCAAATTTGGGCCCAATGACTTTTATATAATTGGAGTTATTGAAGGTCAAAAATATGACCCAAAATTTTGTTGAACTTTAAACGACTATTCTGAAAAAACTAAAGGTCAAATAAATTTTTCGTTGCCGGATTCGTATTTGTCATGGTTGAAATATATTATTAGCATATATAAATAAATATAAATCGATACTTTTAATTTTTGACTAAAAAAAAATTTTTCTAAGGGGTACCCCTTAGGATTTTTACAAAAAATTTTTTTTGCTTATATCTGATTGTTATTTGTTATAAGTATACTACCCATAAAGGTCTAATGAATTGCCAAATTTGGGCCCAATGACTTTTATATAATTGGAGTTATTGAAGGTCAAAAATATGACCCAAAATTTTGTTGAACTTTAAACGACTATTCTGAAAAAACTAAAGGTCAAATAAATTTTTCGTTGCCGGATTCGTATTTGTCATGGTTGAAATATATTATTAGCATATATAAATAAATATAAATCGATACTTTTAATTTTTGACTAAAAAAAAATTTTTCTAAGGGGTACCCCTTAGGATTTTTACAAAAAATTTTTTTTGCTTATATCTGATTGTTATTTGTTATAAGTATACTACCCATAAAGGTCTAATGAATTGCCAAATTTGGGCCCAATGACTTTTATATAATTGGAGTTATTGAAGGTCAAAAATATGACCCAAAATTTTGTTGAACTTTAAACGACTATTCTGAAAAAACTAAAGGTCAAATAAATTTTTCGTTGCCGGATTCGTATTTGTCATGGTTGAAATATATTATTAGCATATATAAATAAATATAAATCGATACTTTTAATTTTTGACTAAAAAAAAATTTTTCTAAGGGGTACCCCTTAGGATTTTTACAAAAATTTTTTTTTGCTTATATCTGATTGTTATTTGTTATAAGTATACTACCCATAAAGGTCTAATGAATTGCCAAATTTGGGCCCAATGACTTTTATATAATTGGAGTTATTGAAGGTCAAAAATATGACCCAAAATTTTGTTGAACTTTAAACGACTATTCTGAAAAAACTAAAGGTCAAATAAATTTTTCGTTGCCGGATTCGTATTTGTCATGGTTGAAATATATTATTAGCATATATAAATAAATATAAATCGATACTTTTAATTTTTGACTAAAAAAAAATTTTTCTAAGGGGTACCCCTTAGGATTTTTACAAAAATTTTTTTTTGCTTATATCTGATTGTTATTTGTTATAAGTATACTACCCATAAAGGTCTAATGAATTGCCAAATTTGGGCCCAATGACTTTTATATAATTGGAGTTATTGAAGGTCAAAAATATGACCCAAAATTTTGTTGAACTTTAAACGACTATTCTGAAAAAACTAAAGGTCAAATAAATTTTTCGTTGCCGGATTCGTATTTGTCATGGTTGAAATATATTATTAGCATATATAAATAAATATAAATCGATACTTTTAATTTTTGACTAAAAAAAAATTTTTCTAAGGGGTACCCCTTAGGATTTTTACAAAAATTTTTTTTTGCTTATATCTGATTGTTATTTGTTATAAGTATACTACCCATAAAGGTCTAATGAATTGCCAAATTTGGGCCCAATGACTTTTATATAATTGGAGTTATTGAAGGTCAAAAATATGACCCAAAATTTTGTTGAACTTTAAACGACTATTCTGAAAAAACTAAAGGTCAAATAAATTTTTCGTTGCCGGATTCGTATTTGTCATGGTTGAAATATATTATTAGCATATATAAATAAATATAAATCGATACTTTTAATTTTTGACTAAAAAAAAAATTTTCTAAGGGGTACCCCTTAGGATTTTTACAAAAAATTTTTTTTGCTTATATCTGATTGTTATTTGTTATAAGTATACTACCCATAAAGGTCTAATGAATTGCCAAATTTGGGCCCAATGACTTTTATATAATTGGAGTTATTGAAGGTCAAAAATATGACCCAAAATTTTGTTGAACTTTAAACGACTATTCTGAAAAAACTAAAGGTCAAATAAATTTTTCGTTGCCGGATTCGTATTTGTCATGGTTGAAATATATTATTAGCATATATAAATAAATATAAATCGATACTTTTAATTTTTGACTAAAAAAAAATTTTTCTAAGGGGTACCCCTTAGGATTTTTACAAAAAATTTTTTTTGCTTATATCTGATTGTTATTTGTTATAAGTATACTACCCATAAAGGTCTAATGAATTGCCAAATTTGGGCCCAATGACTTTTATATAATTGGAGTTATTGAAGGTCAAAAATATGACCCAAAATTTTGTTGAACTTTAAACGACTATTCTGAAAAAACTAAAGGTCAAATAAATTTTTCGTTGCCGGATTCGTATTTGTCATGGTTGAAATATATTATTAGCATATATAAATAAATATAAATCGATACTTTTAATTTTTGACTAAAAAAAAATTTTTCTAAGGGGTACCCCTTAGGATTTTTACAAAAAATTTTTTTTGCTTATATCTGATTGTTATTTGTTATAAGTATACTACCCATAAAGGTCTAATGAATTGCCAAATTTGGGCCCAATGACTTTTATATAATTGGAGTTATTGAAGGTCAAAAATATGACCCAAAATTTTGTTGAACTTTAAACGACTATTCTGAAAAAACTAAAGGTCAAATAAATTTTTCGTTGCCGGATTCGTATTTGTCATGGTTGAAATATATTATTAGCATATATAAATAAATATAAATCGATACTTTTAATTTTTGACTAAAAAAAAATTTTTCTAAGGGGTACCCCTTAGGATTTTTACAAAAATTTTTTTTTGCTTATATCTGATTGTTATTTGTTATAAGTATACTACCCATAAAGGTCTAATGAATTGCCAAATTTGGGCCCAATGACTTTTATATAATTGGAGTTATTGAAGGTCAAAAATATGACCCAAAATTTTGTTGAACTTTAAACGACTATTCTGAAAAAACTAAAGGTCAAATAAATTTTTCGTTGCCGGATTCGTATTTGTCATGGTTGAAATATATTATTAGCATATATAAATAAATATAAATCGATACTTTTAATTTTTGACTAAAAAAAAATTTTTCTAAGGGGTACCCCTTAGGATTTTTACAAAAATTTTTTTTTGCTTATATCTGATTGTTATTTGTTATAAGTATACTACCCATAAAGGTCTAATGAATTGCCAAATTTGGGCCCAATGACTTTTATATAATTGGAGTTATTGAAGGTCAAAAATATGACCCAAAATTTTGTTGAACTTTAAACGACTATTCTGAAAAAACTAAAGGTCAAATAAATTTTTCGTTGCCGGATTCGTATTTGTCATGGTTGAAATATATTATTAGCATATATAAATAAATATAAATCGATACTTTTAATTTTTGACTAAAAAAAAATTTTTCTAAGGGGTACCCCTTAGGATTTTTACAAAAATTTTTTTTTGCTTATATCTGATTGTTATTTGTTATAAGTATACTACCCATAAAGGTCTAATGAATTGCCAAATTTGGGCCCAATGACTTTTATATAATTGGAGTTATTGAAGGTCAAAAATATGACCCAAAATTTTGTTGAACTTTAAACGACTATTCTGAAAAAACTAAAGGTCAAATAAATTTTTCGTTGCCGGATTCGTATTTGTCATGGTTGAAATATATTATTAGCATATATAAATAAATATAAATCGATACTTTTAATTTTTGACTAAAAAAAAAATTTTCTAAGGGGTACCCCTTAGGATTTTTACAAAAAATTTTTTTTGCTTATATCTGATTGTTATTTGTTATAAGTATACTACCCATAAAGGTCTAATGAATTGCCAAATTTGGGCCCAATGACTTTTATATAATTGGAGTTATTGAAGGTCAAAAATATGACCCAAAATTTTGTTGAACTTTAAACGACTATTCTGAAAAAACTAAAGGTCAAATAAATTTTTCGTTGCCGGATTCGTATTTGTCATGGTTGAAATATATTATTAGCATATATAAATAAATATAAATCGATACTTTTAATTTTTGACTAAAAAAAAAATTTTCTAAGGGGTACCCCTTAGGATTTTTACAAAAAATTTTTTTGCTTATATCTGATTGTTATTTGTTATAAGTATACTACCCATAAAGGTCTAATGAATTGCCAAATTTGGGCCCAATGACTTTTATATAATTGGAGTTATTGAAGGTCAAAAATATGACCCAAAATTTTGTTGAACTTTAAACGACTATTCTGAAAAAACTAAAGGTCAAATAAATTTTTCGTTGCCGGATTCGTATTTGTCATGGTTGAAATATATTATTAGCATATATAAATAAATATAAATCGATACTTTTAATTTTTGACTAAAAAAAAATTTTTCTAAGGGGTACCCCTTAGGATTTTTACAAAAAATTTTTTTTGCTTATATCTGATTGTTATTTGTTATAAGTATACTACCCATAAAGGTCTAATGAATTGCCAAATTTGGGCCCAATGACTTTTATATAATTGGAGTTATTGAAGGTCAAAAATATGACCCAAAATTTTGTTGAACTTTAAACGACTATTCTGAAAAAACTAAAGGTCAAATAAATTTTTCGTTGCCGGATTCGTATTTGTCATGGTTGAAATATATTATTAGCATATATAAATAAATATAAATCGATACTTTTAATTTTTGACTAAAAAAAAATTTTTCTAAGGGGTACCCCTTAGGATTTTTACAAAAAATTTTTTTTGCTTATATCTGATTGTTATTTGTTATAAGTATACTACCCATAAAGGTCTAATGAATTGCCAAATTTGGGCCCAATGACTTTTATATAATTGGAGTTATTGAAGGTCAAAAATATGACCCAAAATTTTGTTGAACTTTAAACGACTATTCTGAAAAAACTAAAGGTCAAATAAATTTTTCGTTGCCGGATTCGTATTTGTCATGGTTGAAATATATTATTAGCATATATAAATAAATATAAATCGATACTTTTAATTTTTGACTAAAAAAAAATTTTTCTAAGGGGTACCCTTTAGGATTTTTACAAAAAATTTTTTTTGCTTATATCTGATTGTTATTTGTTATAAGTATACTACCCATAAAGGTCTAATGAATTGCCAAATTTGGGCCCAATGACTTTTATATAATTGGAGTTATTGAAGGTCAAAAATATGACCCAAAATTTTGTTGAACTTTAAACGACTATTCTGAAAAAACTAAAGGTCAAATAAATTTTTCGTTGCCGGATTCGTATTTGTCATGGTTGAAATATATTATTAGCATATATAAATAAATATAAATCGATACTTTTAATTTTTGACTAAAAAAAAATTTTTCTAAGGGGTACCCCTTAGGATTTTTACAAAAATTTTTTTTTGCTTATATCTGATTGTTATTTGTTATAAGTATACTACCCATAAAGGTCTAATGAATTGCCAAATTTGGGCCCAATGACTTTTATATAATTGGAGTTATTGAAGGTCAAAAATATGACCCAAAATTTTGTTGAACTTTAAACGACTATTCTGAAAAAACTAAAGGTCAAATAAATTTTTCGTTGCCGGATTCGTATTTGTCATGGTTGAAATATATTATTAGCATATATAAATAAATATAAATCGATACTTTTAATTTTTGACTAAAAAAAAATTTTTCTAAGGGGTACCCCTTAGGATTTTTACAAAAAATTTTTTTTGCTTATATCTGATTGTTATTTGTTATAAGTATACTACCCATAAAGGTCTAATGAATTGCCAAATTTGGGCCCAATGACTTTTATATAATTGGAGTTATTGAAGGTCAAAAATATGACCCAAAATTTTGTTGAACTTTAAACGACTATTCTGAAAAAACTAAAGGTCAAATAAATTTTTCGTTGCCGGATTCGTATTTGTCATGGTTGAAATATATTATTAGCATATATAAATAAATATAAATCGATACTTTTAATTTTTGACCAAAAAAATTTTTTTCTAAGGGGTACCCCTTAGGATTTTTACAAAATTTTTTTTTTGCATATTTCTGATTGTTATTTGTTATAAGTATACTACCAATAAAGGTCTAATGAATTGCCAAATTTGGGCCCAATGACTTTTATATAATTGGAGTTATCGAAGGTCAAAAATTTAACTCAAAATTTTGTTTAATTTTAAACGACTATTCTGAAAAAACTAAAGGTCAAATAAATTTTTCGTTGCCGGATTCGTATTTGTCATGGTTGAAATATATTATTAGCATATATAAATAAATATAAATCGATACTTTTAATTTTTGACCAAAAAAATTTTTTTCTAAGGGGTACCCCTTAGGATTTTTACAAAAATTTTTTTTTGCATATTTCTGATTGTTATTTGTTATAAGTATACTACCCATAAAGGTCTAATGAATTGCCAAATTTGGGCCCAATGACTTTTATATAATTGGAGTTATCGAAGGTCAAAAATTTAACTCAAAATTATCATTTAATTAAATAATTCAGGGGAACAGGGTACCTAATAACAACAAACGTTGAAATTTTATATCTTGACGGCTATTATTGGCCCAGAGTTATCCTAAAAAGGTTACTGACAAAATGAATCATATGTAAAATGATTGCTATATTAATAAGCAATACAAAAAATATCATTTAATTAAATAATTCAGGGGAACAGGGTACCTAATAACAACAAACGTTGAAATTTTATATCTTGACGGCTATTATTGGCCCAGAGTTATCCTAAAAAGGTTACTAACAAAATGAATCATATGTAAAATGATTGCTATATTAATAAGCAATACAAAAAATATCATTTAATTAAATAATTCAGGGGAACAGGGTACCTAATAACAACAAACGTTGAAATTTTATATCTTGACGGCTATTATTGGCCCAGAGTTATCCTAAAAAGGTTACTGACAAAATGAATCATATGTAAAATGTTTGCTATATTAATAAGCAATACAAAAAATATCATTTAATTAAATAACTCAGGGGAACAGGGTACCTAATAACAACAAACGTTGAAATTTTATATCTTGACGGCTATTATTGGCCCAGAGTTATCCTAAAAAGGTTACTGACAAAATGAATCATATGTAAAATGATTGCTATATTAATAAGCAATACAAAAAATATCATTTAATTAAATAATTCAGGGGAACAGGGTACCTAATAACAACAAACGTTGAAATTTTATATCTTGACGGCTATTATTGGCCCAGAGTTATCCTAAAAAGGTTACTGACAAAATGAATCATATGTAAAATGATTGCTATATTAATAAGCAATACAAAAAATATCATTTAATTAAATAATTCAGGGGAACAGGGTACCTAATAACAACAAACGTTGAAATTTTATATCTTGACGGCTATTATTGGCCCAGAGTTATCCTAAAAAGGTTACTGACAAAATGAATCATAAGTAAAATGATTGCTATATTAATAAGCAATACAAAAAATATCATTTAATTAAATAATTCAGGGGAACAGGGTACCTAATAACAACAAACGTTGAAATTTTATATCTTGACGGCTCTTATTGGCCCAGAGTTATCCTAAAAAGGTTACTGACAAAATGAATCATATGTAAAATGATTGCTATATTAATAAGCAATACAAAAAATATCATTTAATTAAATAATTCAGGGGAACAGGGTACCTAATAACAACAAACGTTGAAATTTTATATCTTGACGGCTATTATTGGCCTAGAGTTATCCTAAAAAGGTTACTGACAAAATGAATCATATGTAAAATGATTGCTATATTAATAAGCAATACAAAAAATATCATTTAATTAAATAATTCAGGGGAACAGGGTACCTAATAACAACAAACGTTGAAATTTTATATCTTGACGGCTATTATTGGCCCAGAGTTATCCTAAAAAGTTTACTGACAAAATGATTCATATGTAAAATGATTGCTATATTAATAAGCAATACAAAAAATATCATTTAATTAAATAATTCAGGGGAACAGGGTACCTAATAACAACAAACGTTGAAATTTTATATCTTGACGGCTATTATTGGCCCAGAGTTATCCTAAAAAGGTTACTGACAAAATGAATCATATGTAAAATGATTGCTATATTAATAAGCAATACAAAAAATATCATTTAATTAAATAATTCAGGGGAACAGGGTACCTAATAACAACAAACGTTGAAATTTTATATCTTGACGGCTATTATTGGCCCAGAGTTATCCTAAAAAGGTTACTGACAAAATGAATCATATGTAAAATGATTGCTATATTAATAAGCAATACAAAAAATATCATTTAATTAAATAATTCAGGGGAACAGGGTACCTAATAACAACAAAGGTTGAAATTTTATATCTTGACGGCTATTATTGGCCCAGAGTTATCCTAAAAAGGTTACTGACAAAATGAATCATATGTAAAATGATTGCTATATTAATAAGCAATACAAAAAATATCATTTAATTAAATAATTCAGGGGAACAGGGTACCTAATAACAACAAACGTTGAAATTTTATATCTTTATCTTGACGGCTATTAATTGCCCAGAGTTATCCTAAAAAGGTTACTGACAAAATGAATCATATGTAAAATGATTGAGCTATATTAATAAGCAATACAAAAAATATCATTTAATTAAATAATTCAGGGGAACAGGGTACCTAATAACAACAAACGTTGAAATTTTATATCTTGACGGCTATTATTGGCCCAGAGTTATCCTAAAAAGGTTACTGACAAAATGAATCATATGTAAAATGATTGCTATATTAATAAGCAATACAAAAAATATCATTTAATTAAATAATTCAGGGGAACAGGGTACCTAATAACAACAAACGTTGAAATTTTATATCTTGACGGCTATTATTGGCCCAGAGTTATCCTAAAAAGGTTACTGACAAAATGAATCATATGTAAAATGATTGCTATATTAATAAGCAATACAAAAAATTTCATTTAATTAAATAATTCAGGGGAACAGGGTACCTAATAACAACAAACGTTGAAATTTTTATATCTTGACGGCTATTATTGGCCCAGAGTTATCCCTAAAAAGGTTACTGACAAAATGAATCATATGTAAAATGATTGCTATATTAATAAGCAATACAAAAAATATCATTTAATTAAATAATTCAGGGGAACAGGGTACCTAATAAACAACAAACGTTGAAATTTTATATCTTGACGGCTATTATTGGCCAGAGTTATCCTAAAAAGGTTACTGACAAAATGAATCATATGTAAAATTATTGCTATATTAATAAGCAATACAAAAAATATCATTTAATTAAATAATTCAGGGGAACAGGGTACCTAATAACAACAAACGTTGAAATTTTATATCTTGACGGCTATTATTGGCCCAGAGTTATCCTAAAAAGGTTACTGACAAAATGAATCATATGTAAAATGATTGCTATATTAATAAGCAATACAAAAAATATCATTTAATTAAATAATTCAGGGGAACAGGGTACCTAATAACAACAAACGTTGAAATTTTATATCTTGACGGCTATTATTGGCCCAGAGGTTATCCTAAAAAGGTTACTGATCAAAATGAATCATATGTAAAATGATTGCTATATTAATAAGCAATACAAAAAATATCATTTAATTAAATAATTCAGGGGAACAGGGTACCTAATAACAACAAACGTTGAAATTTTATATCTTGACGGCTATTATTGGCCCAGAGTTATCCTAAAAAGGTTACTGACAAAATGAATCATATGTAAAATGATTGCTATATTAATAAGCAATACAAAAAATATCATTTAATTAAATAATTCAGGGGAACAGGGTACCTAATAACAACAAACGTTGAAATTTTATATCTTGACGGCTATTATTGGCCCAGAGTTATCCTAAAAAGGTTACTGACAAAATGAATCATATGTAAAATGATTGCTATATTAATAAGCAATACAAAAAATATCATTTAATTAAATAATTCAGGGGAACAGGGTACCTAATAACAACAAACGTTGAAATTTTATATCTTGACGGCTATTATTGGCCCAGAGTTATCCTAAAAAGGTTACTGACAAAATGAATCATATGTAAAATGATTGCTATATTAATAAGCAATACAAAAAATATCATTTAATTAAATAATTCAGGGGAACAGGGTACCTAATAACAACAAACGTTGAAATTTTATATCTTGACGGCTATTATTGGCCCAGAGTTATCCTAAAAAAGGTTACTGACAAAATGAATCATATGTAAAATGATTGCTATATTAATAAGCAATACAAAAAATATCATTTAATTAAATAATTCAGGGAAACAGGGTACCTAATAACAACAAACGTTGAAATTTTATATCTTGACGGCTATTATTGGCCCAGAGTTATCCTAAAAAGGTTTACTGACAAAATGAATCATATATAAAATGATTGCTATAATTAATAAGCAATACAAAAAATATCATTTAATTAAATAATTCAGGGGAACAGGGTACCTAATAACAACAAACGTTGAAATTTTATATCTTGACGGCTATTATTGGCCCAGAGTTATCCTAAAAAGGTTACTGACAAAATGAATCATATATAAAATGATTGCTATATTAATAAGCAATACAAAAAATATCATTTAATTAAATAATTCAGGGGAACAGGGTACCTAATAACAACAAACGTTGAAATTTTATATCTTGACGGCTATTATTGGCCCAGAGTTATCCTAAAAAGGTTACTGACAAAATGAATCATATGTAAAATGATTTGCTATATTAATAAGCAATACAAAAAATATCATTTAATTAAATAATTCAGGGGAACAGGGTACCTAATAACAACAAACGTTGAAATTTTTATATCTTGACGGCTATTATTGGCCCAGAGTTATCCTAAAAAGGTTACTGACAAAATGAATCATATATAAAATGATTGCTATATTAATAAGCAATACAAAAAATATCATTTAATTAAATAATTTCAGGGGAACAGGGTACCTAATAACAACAAACGTTGAAATTTTATATCTTGACGGCTATTATTGGCCCAGAGTTATCCTAAAAAGGTTACTGACAAAATGAATCATATGTAAAATGATTGCTATATTAATAAGCAATACAAAAAATATCATTTAATTAAATAATTCAGGGAACAGGGTACCTAATAACAACAAACGTTGAAATTTTATATCTTGACGGCTATTATTGGCCCAGAGTTATCCTAAAAAGGTTACTGACAAAATGAATCATATGTAAAATGATTGCTATATTAATAAGCAATACAAAAAAATATCATTTAATTAAATAATTCAGGGGAACAGGGTACCTAATAACAACAAACGTTGAAAATTTTATATCTTGACGGCTATTATTGGCCCAGAGTTATCCTAAAAAGGTTACTGACAAAATGAATCATTATGTAAAATGATTGCTATATTAATAAGCAATACAAAAAAATATCATTTAATTAAATAATTCAGGGGAACAGGGTACCTAATAACAACAAACGTTGAAAATTTTATATCTTGACGGCTATTATTGGCCCAGAGTTATCCTAAAAAGGTTACTGACAAAATGAATCATATGTAAAATGATTGCATATATTAATAAGCAATACAAAAAATATCATTTAATTAAATAATTCAGGGGAACAGGGTACCTAATAACAACAAACGTTGAAATTTTATATCTTGACGGCTATTATTGGCCCAGAGTTATCCTAAAAAGGTTACTGACAAAATGAATCATATATAAAATGATTGCTATATTAATAAGCAATACAAAAAATATCATTTAATTAAATAATTCAGGGGAACAGGATACCTAATAACAACAAACGTTGACATTTTATATCTTGACGGCTATTATTGGCCCAGAGTTATCCTAAAAAGGTTACTGACAAAATGAATCATATGTAACATGATTGCTATATTAATAAGCAATACAAAAAATATCATTTAATTAAATAATTCAGGGGAACAGGGTACCTAATAACAACAAACGTTGAAATTTTATATCTTGACGGCTATTATTGGCCCAGAGTTATCCTAAAAAGGTTACTGACAAAATGAATCATATGTAAAATATGATTGCTATATTAATAAGCAATACAAAAAATATCATTTAATTAAATAATTCAGGGGAACAGGGTACCTAATAACAACAAACGTTGAAATTTTTATATCTTGACGGCTATTATTGGCCCAGAGTTATCCTAAAAAGGTTACTGACAAAATGAATCATATGTAAAATGATTGCTATATTAATAAGCAATACAAAAAATATCATTTAATTAAATAATTCAGGGGAACAGGGTACCTAATAACAACAAACGTTGAAATTTTATATCTTGACGGCTATTATTGGCCCAGAGTTATCCTTAAAAAGGTTACTGACAAAATGAGTCATATGTAAAATGATTGCTATATTAATAAGCAATACAAAAAAATATCATTTAATTAAATAATTCAGGGGAAACAGGGTACCTAATAACAACAAACGTTGAAATTTTATATCTTGACGGCTATTTATTGGCCCAGAGTTATCCTAAAAAGGTTACTGACAAATGAATCATATGTAAAATGATTGCTATATTAATAAGCAATACAAAAAATATCATTTAATTAAATAATTCAGGGGAACCAGGGTACCTAATAACAACAAACGTTGAAATTTTATATCTTGACGGCTATTATTGGCCAGAGTTATCCTAAAAAGGTTACTGACAAAATGAATCATATGTAAAATGATTGCTATATTAATAAGCAATACAAAAAATATCATTTAATTAAATAATTCAGGGGAACAGGGTACCTAATAACAACAAACGTTGAAATTTTATATCTTGACGGCTATTATTGGCCAGAGTTATCCTAAAAAGGTTACTGACAAAATGAATCATATGTAAAATGATTGCTATATTAATAAGCAATACAAAAAATATCATTTAATTAAATAATTCAGGGGAACAGGGTACCTAATAACAACAAACGTTGAAATTTTATATCTTGACGGCTATTATTGGCCCAGAGTTATCCTAAAGAGGTTACTGACAAAATGAAATCATATGTAAAATGATTGCTATATTAATAAGCAATACAAAAAATATCATTTAATTAAATAATTCAGGGGAACAGGGTACCTAATAACAACAAACGTTGAAATTTTATATCTTGACGGCTATTATTGGCCCAGAGTTATCCTAAAAAGGTTACTGACAAAATGAATCATATGTAAAATGATTGCTATATTAATAAGCAATACAAAAAATATCATTTAATTAAATAATTCAGGGGAACAGGGTACCTAATAACAACAAACGTTGAAATTTTATATCTTGACGGCTATTATTGGCCCAGAGTTATCCTAAAAAGGTTACTGACAAAATGAATCATATGTAAAATGATTGCTATATTAATAAGCAATACAAAAAATATCATTTAATTAAATAATTCAGGGGAACAGGGTACCTAATAACAACAAACGTTGAAATTTTATATCTTGACGGCTATTATTGGCCCAGAGTTATCCTAAAAAGGTTACTGACAAAATGAATCATATGTAAAATGATTGCTATATTAATAAGCAATACAAAAAATATCATTTAATTAAATAATTCAGGGGAACAGGGTACCTAATAACAACAAACGTTGAAATTTTATATCTTGACGGCTATTATTGGCCCAGAGTTATCCTAAAAAGGTTACTGACAAAATGAATCATATGTAAAATGATTGCTATATTAATAAGCAATACAAAAAATATCATTTAATTAAATAATTCAGGGGAACAGGGTACCTAATAACAACAAACGTTGAAATTTTATATCTTTCGACGGCTATTATTGGCCCAGAGTTATCCTAAAAAGGTTACTGACAAAATGAATCATATGTAAAATGATTGCTATATTAATAAGCAATACAAAAAATATCATTTAATTAAATAATTCAGGGGAACAGGGTACCTAATAACAACAAACGTTGAAATTTTATATCTTGACGGCTATTATTAGGCCCAGAGTTATCCTAAAAAGGTTACTGACAAAATGAATCATATGTAAAATGATTGCTATATTAATAAGCAATACAAAAAATATCATTTAATTAAATAATTCAGGGGAACAGGGTACCTAATAACAACAAACGTTGAAATTTTATATCTTGACGGCTATTATTGGCCCAGAGTTATCCTAAAAAGGTTACTGACAAAATGAATCATATGTAAAATGATTGCTATATTAATAAGCAATACAAAAAATATCATTTAATCAAATAATTCAGGGGAACAGGGTACCTAATAACAACAAACGTTGAAATTTTATATCTTGACGGCTATTATTGGCCCAGAGTTATCCTAAAAAGGTTACTGACAAAATGAATCATATGTAAAATGATTGCTATATTAATAAGCAATACAAAAAATATCATTTAATTAAATAATTCAGGGGAACAGGGTACCTAATAACAACAAACGTTGAAATTTTATATCTTGACGGCTATTATTGGCCCAGAGTTATCCTAAAAAGGTTACTGACAAAATGAATCATATGTAAAATGATTGCTATATTAATAAGCAATACAAAAAATATCATTTAATTAAATAATTCAGGGGAACAGGGTACCTAATAACAACAAACGTTGAAATTTTATATCTTGACGGCTATTATTGGCCCAGAGTTATCCTAAAAAGGTTACTGACAAAATGAATCATATGTAAAATGATTGCTATATTAATAAGCAATACAAAAAATATCATTTAATTAAATAATTCAGGGGAACAGGGTACCTAATAACAACAAACGTTGAAATTTTATATCTTGACGGCTATTATTGGCCCAGAGTTATCCTAAAAAGGTTACTGACAAAATGAATCATATGTAAAATGATTGCTATATTAATAAGCAATACAAAAAATATCATTTAATTAAATAATTCAGGGGAACAGGGTACCTAATAACAACAAACGTTGAAATTTTATATCTTGACGGCTATTATTGGCCCAGAGTTATCCTAAAAAGGTTACTGACAAAATGAATCATATGTAAAATGATTGCTATATTAATAAGCAATACAAAAAATATCATTTAATTAAATAATTCAGGGGAACAGGGTACCTAATAACAACAAACGTTGAAATTTTATATCTTGACGGCTATTATTGGCCCAGAGTTATCCTAAAAAGGTTACTGACAAAATGAATCATATGTAAAATGATTGCTATATTAATAAGCAATACAAAAAATATCATTTAATTAAATAATTCAGGGGAACAGGGTACCTAATAACAACAAACGTTGAAATTTTATATCTTGACGGCTATTATTGGCCCAGAGTTATCCTAAAAAGGTTACTGACAAAATGAATCATATGTAAAATGATTGCTATATTAATAAGCAATACAAAAAATATCATTTAATTAAATAATTCAGGGGAACAGGGTACCTAATAACAACAAACGTTGAAATTTTATATCTTGACGGCTATTATTGGCCCAGAGTTATCCTAAAAAGGTTACTGACAAAATGAATCATATGTAAAATGATTGCTATATTAATAAGCAATACAAAAAATATCATTTAATTAAATAATTCAGGGGAACAGGGTACCTAATAACAACAAACGTTGAAATTTTATATCTTGACGGCTATTATTGGCCCAGAGTTATCCTAAAAAGGTTACTGACAAAATGAATCATATGTAAAATGATTGCTATATTAATAAGCAATACAAAAAATATCATTTAATTAAATAATTCAGGGGAACAGGGTACCTAATAACAACAAACGTTGAAATTTTATATCTTGACGGCTATTATTGGCCCAGAGTTATCCTAAAAAGGTTACTGACAAAATGAATCATATGTAAAATGATTGCTATATTAATAAGCAATACAAAAAATATCATTTAATTAAATAATTCAGGGGAACAGGGTACCTAATAACAACAAACGTTGAAATTTTATATCTTGACGGCTATTATTGGCCCAGAGTTATCCTAAAAAGGTTACTGACAAAATGAATCATATGTAAAATGATTGCTATATTAATAAGCAATACAAAAAATATCATTTAATTAAATAATTCAGGGGAACAGGGTACCTAATAACAACAAACGTTGAAATTTTATATCTTGACGGCTATTATTGGCCCAGAGTTATCCTAAAAAGGTTACTGACAAAATGAATCATATGTAAAATGATTGCTATATTAATAAGCAATACAAAAAATATCATTTAATTAAATAATTCAGGGGAACAGGGTACCTAATAACAACAAACGTTGAAATTTTATATCTTGACGGCTATTATTGGCCCAGAGTTATCCTAAAAAGGTTACTGACAAAATGAATCATATGTAAAATGATTGCTATATTAATAAGCAATACAAAAAATATCATTTAATTAAATAATTCAGGGGAACAGGGTACCTAATAACAACAAACGTTGAAATTTTATATCTTGACGGCTATTATTGGCCCAGAGTTATCCTAAAAAGGTTACTGACAAAATGAATCATATGTAAAATGATTGCTATATTAATAAGCAATACAAAAAATATCATTTAATTAAATAATTCAGGGGAACAGGGTACCTAATAACAACAAACGTTGAAATTTTATATCTTGACGGCTATTATTGGCCCAGAGTTATCCTAAAAAGGTTACTGACAAAATGAATCATATGTAAAATGATTGCTATATTAATAAGCAATACAAAAAATATCATTTAATTAAATAATTCAGGGGAACAGGGTACCTAATAACAACAAACGTTGAAATTTTATATCTTGACGGCTATTATTGGCCCAGAGTTATCCTAAAAAGGTTACTGACAAAATGAATCATATGTAAAATGATTGCTATATTAATAAGCAATACAAAAAATATCATTTAATTAAATAATTCAGGGGAACAGGGTACCTAATAACAACAAACGTTGAAATTTTATATCTTGACGGCTATTATTGGCCCAGAGTTATCCTAAAAAGGTTACTGACAAAATGAATCATATGTAAAATGATTGCTATATTAATAAGCAATACAAAAAATATCATTTAATTAAATAATTCAGGGGAACAGGGTACCTAATAACAACAAACGTTGAAATTTTATATCTTGACGGCTATTATTGGCCCAGAGTTATCCTAAAAAGGTTACTGACAAAATGAATCATATGTAAAATGATTGCTATATTAATAAGCAATACAAAAAATATCATTTAATTAAATAATTCAGGGGAACAGGGTACCTAATAACAACAAACGTTGAAATTTTATATCTTGACGGCTATTATTGGCCCAGAGTTATCCTAAAAAGGTTACTGACAAAATGAATCATATGTAAAATGATTGCTATATTAATAAGCAATACAAAAAATATCATTTAATTAAATAATTCAGGGGAACAGGGTACCTAATAACAACAAACGTTGAAATTTTATATCTTGACGGCTATTATTGGCCCAGAGTTATCCTAAAAAGGTTACTGACAAAATGAATCATATGTAAAATGATTGCTATATTAATAAGCAATACAAAAAATATCATTTAATTAAATAATTCAGGGGAACAGGGTACCTAATAACAACAAACGTTGAAATTTTATATCTTGACGGCTATTATTGGCCCAGAGTTATCCTAAAAAGGTTACTGACAAAATGAATCATATGTAAAATGATTGCTATATTAATAAGCAATACAAAAAATATCATTTAATTAAATAATTCAGGGGAACAGGGTACCTAATAACAACAAACGTTGAAATTTTATATCTTGACGGCTATTATTGGCCCAGAGTTATCCTAAAAAGGTTACTGACAAAATGAATCATATGTAAAATGATTGCTATATTAATAAGCAATACAAAAAATATCATTTAATTAAATAATTCAGGGGAACAGGGTACCTAATAACAACAAACGTTGAAATTTTATATCTTGACGGCTATTATTGGCCCAGAGTTATCCTAAAAAGGTTACTGACAAAATGAATCATATGTAAAATGATTGCTATATTAATAAGCAATACAAAAAATATCATTTAATTAAATAATTCAGGGGAACAGGGTACCTAATAACAACAAACGTTGAAATTTTATATCTTGACGGCTATTATTGGCCCAGAGTTATCCTAAAAAGGTTACTGACAAAATGAATCATATGTAAAATGATTGCTATATTAATAAGCAATACAAAAAATATCATTTAATTAAATAATTCAGGGGAACAGGGTACCTAATAACAACAAACGTTGAAATTTTATATCTTGACGGCTATTATTGGCCCAGAGTTATCCTAAAAAGGTTACTGACAAAATGAATCATATGTAAAATGATTGCTATATTAATAAGCAATACAAAAAATATCATTTAATTAAATAATTCAGGGGAACAGGGTACCTAATAACAACAAACGTTGAAATTTTATATCTTGACGGCTATTATTGGCCCAGAGTTATCCTAAAAAGGTTACTGACAAAATGAATCATATGTAAAATGATTGCTATATTAATAAGCAATACAAAAAATATCATTTAATTAAATAATTCAGGGGAACAGGGTACCTAATAACAACAAACGTTGAAATTTTATATCTTGACGGCTATTATTGGCCCAGAGTTATCCTAAAAAGGTTACTGACAAAATGAATCATATGTAAAATGATTGCTATATTAATAAGCAATACAAAAAATATCATTTAATTAAATAATTCAGGGGAACAGGGTACCTAATAACAACAAACGTTGAAATTTTATATCTTGACGGCTATTATTGGCCCAGAGTTATCCTAAAAAGGTTACTGACAAAATGAATCATATGTAAAATGATTGCTATATTAATAAGCAATACAAAAAATATCATTTAATTAAATAATTCAGGGGAACAGGGTACCTAATAACAACAAACGTTGAAATTTTATATCTTGACGGCTATTATTGGCCCAGAGTTATCCTAAAAAGGTTACTGACAAAATGAATCATATGTAAAATGATTGCTATATTAATAAGCAATACAAAAAATATCATTTAATTAAATAATTCAGGGGAACAGGGTACCTAATAACAACAAACGTTGAAATTTTATATCTTGACGGCTATTATTGGCCCAGAGTTATCCTAAAAAGGTTACTGACAAAATGAATCATATGTAAAATGATTGCTATATTAATAAGCAATACAAAAAATATCATTTAATTAAATAATTCAGGGGAACAGGGTACCTAATAACAACAAACGTTGAAATTTTATATCTTGACGGCTATTATTGGCCCAGAGTTATCCTAAAAAGGTTACTGACAAAATGAATCATATGTAAAATGATTGCTATATTAATAAGCAATACAAAAAATATCATTTAATTAAATAATTCAGGGGAACAGGGTACCTAATAACAACAAACGTTGAAATTTTATATCTTGACGGCTATTATTGGCCCAGAGTTATCCTAAAAAGGTTACTGACAAAATGAATCATATGTAAAATGATTGCTATATTAATAAGCAATACAAAAAATATCATTTAATTAAATAATTCAGGGGAACAGGGTACCTAATAACAACAAACGTTGAAATTTTATATCTTGACGGCTATTATTGGCCCAGAGTTATCCTAAAAAGGTTACTGACAAAATGAATCATATGTAAAATGATTGCTATATTAATAAGCAATACAAAAAATATCATTTAATTAAATAATTCAGGGGAACAGGGTACCTAATAACAACAAACGTTGAAATTTTATATCTTGACGGCTATTATTGGCCCAGAGTTATCCTAAAAAGGTTACTGACAAAATGAATCATATGTAAAATGATTGCTATATTAATAAGCAATACAAAAAATATCATTTAATTAAATAATTCAGGGGAACAGGGTACCTAATAACAACAAACGTTGAAATTTTATATCTTGACGGCTATTATTGGCCCAGAGTTATCCTAAAAAGGTTACTGACAAAATGAATCATATGTAAAATGATTGCTATATTAATAAGCAATACAAAAAATATCATTTAATTAAATAATTCAGGGGAACAGGGTACCTAATAACAACAAACGTTGAAATTTTATATCTTGACGGCTATTATTGGCCCAGAGTTATCCTAAAAAGGTTACTGACAAAATGAATCATATGTAAAATGATTGCTATATTAATAAGCAATACAAAAAATATCATTTAATTAAATAATTCAGGGGAACAGGGTACCTAATAACAACAAACGTTGAAATTTTATATCTTGACGGCTATTATTGGCCCAGAGTTATCCTAAAAAGGTTACTGACAAAATGAATCATATGTAAAATGATTGCTATATTAATAAGCAATACAAAAAATATCATGTAATTAAATAATTCAGGGGAACAGGGTACCTAATAACAACAAACGTTGAAATTTTATATCTTGACGGCTATTATTGGCCCAGAGTTATCCTAAAAAGGTTACTGACAAAATGAATCATATGTAAAATGATTGCTATATTAATAAGCAATACAAAAAATATCATTTAATTAAATAATTCAGGGGAACAGGGTACCTAATAACAACAAACGTTGAAATTTTATATCTTGACGGCTATTATTGGCCCAGAGTTATCCTAAAAAGGTTACTGACAAAATGAATCATATGTAAAATGATTGCTATATTAATAAGCAATACAAAAAATATCATTTAATTAAATAATTCAGGGGAACAGGGTACCTAATAACAACAAACGTTGAAATTTTATATCTTGACGGCTATTATTGGCCCAGAGTTATCCTAAAAAGGTTACTGACAAAATTAATCATATGTAAAATGATTGCTATATTAATAAGCAATACAAAAAATATCATTTAATTAAATAATTCAGGGGAACAGGGTACCTAATAACAACAAACGTTGAAATTTTATATCTTGACGGCTATTATTGGCCCAGAGTTATCCTAAAAAGGTTACTGACAAAATGAATCATATGTAAAATGATTGCTATATTAATAAGCAATACAAAAAATATCATTTAATTAAATAATTCAGGGGAACAGGGTACCTAATAACAACAAACGTTGAAATTTTATATCTTGACGGCTATTATTGGCCCAGAGTTATCCTAAAAAGGTTACTGACAAAATGAATCATATGTAAAATGATTGCTATATTAATAAGCAATACAAAAAATATCATTTAATTAAATAATTCAGGGGAACAGGGTACCTAATAACAACAAACGTTGAAATTTTATATCTTGACGGCTATTATTGGCCCAGAGTTATCCTAAAAAGGTTACTGACAAAATGAATCATATGTAAAATGATTGCTATATTAATAAGCAATACAAAAAATATCATTTAATTAAATAATTCAGGGGAACAGGGTACCTAATAACAACAAACGTTGAAATTTTATATCTTGACGGCTATTATTGGCCCAGAGTTATCCTAAAAAGGTTACTGACAAAATGAATCATATGTAAAATGATTGCTATATTAATAAGCAATACAAAAAATATCATTTAATTAAATAATTCAGGGGAACAGGGTACCTAATAACAACAAACGTTGAAATTTTATATCTTGACGGCTATTATTGGCCCAGAGTTATCCTAAAAAGGTTACTAACAAAATTAATCATATGTAAAATGATTGCTATATTAATAAGCAATACAAAAAATATCATTTAATTAAATAATTCAGGGGAACAGGGTACCTAATAACAACAAACGTTGAAATTTTATATCTTGACGGCTATTATTGGCCCAGAGTTATCCTAAAAAGGTTACTGACAAAATGAATCATATGTAAAATGATTGCTATATTAATAAGCAATACAAAAAATATCATTTAATTAAATAATTCAGGGGAACAGGGTACCTAATAACAACAAACGTTGAAATTTTATATCTTGACGGCTATTATTGGCCCAGAGTTATCCTAAAAAGGTTACTGACAAAATGAATCATATGTAAAATGATTGCTATATTAATAAGCAATACAAAAAATATCATTTAATTAAATAATTCAGGGGAACAGGGTACCTAATAACAACAAACGTTGAAATTTTATATCTTGACGGCTATTATTGGCCCAGAGTTATCCTAAAAAGGTTACTGACAAAATGAATCATATGTAAAAATGATTGCTATATTAATAAGCGATACAAAAAATATCATTTAATTAAATAATTCAGGGGAACAGGGTACCTAATAACAACAAACGTTGAAATTTTATATCTTGACGGCTATTATTGGCCCAGAGTTATCCTAAAAAGGTTACTGACAAAATGAATCATATGTAAAATGATTGCTATATTAATAAGCAATACAAAAAATATCATTTAATTAAATAATTCAGGGGAACAGGGTACCTAATAACAACAAACGTTGAAATTTTATATCTTGACGGCTATTATTGGCCCAGAGTTATCCTAAAAAGGTTACTGACAAAATGAATCATATGTAAAATGATTGCTATATTAATAAGCAATACAAAAAATATCATTTAATTAAATAATTCAGGGGAACAGGGTACCTAATAACAACAAACGTTGAAATTTTATATCTTGACGGCTATTATTGGCCCAGAGTTATCCTAAAAAGGTTACTGACAAAATGAATCATATGTAAAATGATTGCTATATTAATAAGCAATACAAAAAATATCATTTAATTAAATAATTCAGGGGAACAGGGTACCTAATAACAACAAACGTTGAAATTTTATATCTTGACGGCTATTATTGGCCCAGAGTTATCCTAAAAAGGTTACTGACAAAATGAATCATATGTAAAATGATTGCTATATTAATAAGCAATACAAAAAATATCATTTAATTAAATAATTCAGGGGAACAGGGTACCTAATAACAACAAACGTTGAAATTTTATATCTTGACGGCTATTATTGGCCCAGAGTTATCCTAAAAAGGTTACTGACAAAATGAATCATATGTAAAATGATTGCTATATTAATAAGCAATACAAAAAATATCATTTAATTAAATAATTCAGGGGAACAGGGTACCTAATAACAACAAACGTTGAAATTTTATATCTTGACGGCAATTATTGGCCCAGAGTTATCCTAGAAAGGTTACTGACAAAATGAATCATACGTAAAATGATTGCTATATTAATAAGCAATACAAAAAATATCATTTAATTAAATAATTCAGGGGAACAGGGTACCTAATTAACAACAAACTTTGAAATTTTATATCTTGACGGCTATTATTGGCCCAGAGTTATCCTAAAAAGGTTACTGACAAAATGAATCATATGTAAAATGATTGCTATATTAATAAGCAATACAAAAAATATCATTTAATTAAATAATTCAGGGGAACAGGGTACCTAATAACAACAAACGTTGAAATTTTATATCTTGACGGCTATTATTGGCCCAGAGTTATCCTAAAAAGGTTACTGACAAAATGAATCATATGTAAACTGATTGCTATATTAATAAGCAATACAAAAAATATCATTTAATTAAATAATTCAGGGGAACAGGGTACCTAATAACAACAAACGTTGAAATTTTATATCTTGACGGCTATTATTGGCCCAGAGTTATCCTAAAAAGGTTACTGACAAAATGAATCATATGTAAAATGATTGCTATATTAATAAGCAATACAAAAAATATCATTTAATTAAATAATTCAGGGGAACAGGGTACCTAATAACAACAAACGTTGAAATTTTATATCTTGACGGCTATTATTGGCCCAGAGTTATCCTAAAAAGGTTACTGACAAAATGAATCATATGTAAAATGATTGCTATATTAATAAGCAATACAAAAAATATCATTTAATTAAATAATTCAGGGGAACAGGGTAGCTAATAACAACAAACGTTGAAATTTTATATCTTGACGGCTATTATTGGCCCAGAGTTATCCTAAAAAGGTTACTGACAAAATGAATCATATGTAAAATGATTGCTATATTAATAAGCAATACAAAAAATATCATTTAATTAAATAATTCAGGGGAACAGGGTACCTAATAACAACAAACGTTGAAATTTTATATCTTGACGGCTATTATTGGCCCAGAGTTATCCTAAAAAGGTTACTGACAAAATGAATCATATGTAAAATGATTGCTATATTAATAAGCAATACAAAAAATATCATTTAATTAAATAATTCAGGGGAACAGGGTACCTAATAACAACAAACGTTGAAATTTTATATCTTGACGGCTATTATTGGCCCAGAGTTATCCTAAAAAGGTTACTGACAAAATGAATCATATGTAAAATGATTGCTATATTAATAAGCAATACAAAAAATATCATTTAATTAAATAATTCAGGGGAACAGGGTACCTAATAACAACAAACGTTGAAATTTTATATCTTGACGGCTATTATTGGCCCAGAGTTATCCGAAAAAGGTTACTGACAAAATGAATCATATGTAAAATGATTGCTATATTAATAAGCAATACAAAAAATATCATTTAATTAAATAATTCAGGGGAACAGGGTACCTAATAACAACAAACGTTGAAATTTTATATCTTGACGGCTATTATTGGCCCAGAGTTATCCTAAAAAGGTTACTGACAAAATGAATCATATGTAAAATGATTGCTATATTAATAAGCAATACAAAAAATATCATTTAATTAAATAATTCAGGGGAACAGGGTACCTAATAACAACAAACGTTGAAATTTTATATCTTGACGGCTATTATTGGCCCAGAGTTATCCTAAAAAGGTTACGGACAAAATGAATCATATGTAAAATGATTGCTATGTTAATAAGCAATACAAGAAATATCATTTAATTAAATAATTCAGGGGAACAGGGTACCTAATAACAACAAACGTTGAAATTTTATATCTTGACGGCTATTATTGGCCCAGAGTTATCCTAAAAAGATTACGGACAAAATGAATCATATGTAAAATGATTGCTATATTAATAAGCAATACAAAAAATATCATTTAATTAAATAATTCAGGGAAACAGGGTACCTAATAACAACAAACGTTGAAATTTTATATCTTGACGGCTATTATTGGCCCAGAGTTATCCTAAAAAGATTACGGACAAAATGAATCATATGTAAAATGATTGCTATATTAATAATCAATACAAAAAATATCATTTAATTAAATAATTCAGGGGAACAGGGTACCTAATAACAACAAACGTTGAAATTTTATATCTTGACGGCTATTATTGGCCCAGAGTTATCCTAAAAAGTTTATGGACAAAATGAATCATATGTAAAATGATTGCTATATTAATAAGAAATACAAAAAATATCATTTAATTAAATAATTCAGGGGAACAGGGTACCTAATAACAACAAACGTTGAAATTTTATATCTTGACGGCTATTATTGGCCCAGAGTTATCCTAAAAAGATTACGGACAAAATGAATCATATGTAAAATGATTGCTATATTACTAAGCAATACAAAAAATATCATTTAATTAAATAATTCAGGGGAACAGGGTACCTAATAACAACAAACGTTGAAATTTTATATCTTGACGGCTATTATTGGCCCAGAGTTATCCTAAAAAGGTTACTGACAAAATGAATCATATGTAAAATGATTGCTATATTAATAAGCAATACAAAAAATATCATTTAATTAAATAATTCAGGGGAACAGGGTACCTAATAACAACAAACGTTGAAATTTTATATCTTGACGGCTATTATTGGCCCAGAGTTATCCTAAAAAGGTTACTGACAAAATGAATCATATGTAAAATGATTGCTATATTAATAAGCAATACAAAAAATATCATTTAATTAAATAATTTAGGGGAACAGGGTACCTAATAACAACAAACGTTGAAATTTTATATCTTGACGGCTATTATTGACCCAGAGTTATCCTAAAAAGGTTACTGACAAAATGAATCATATGTAAAATGATTGCTATATTAATAAGCAATACAAAAAATATCATTTAATTAAATAATTCAGGGGAACAGGGTACCTAATAACAACAAACGTTGAAATTTTATATCTTGACGGCTATTATTGGCCCAGAGTTATCCTAAAAAGGTTACTGACAAAATGAATCATATGTAAAATGATTGCTATATTAATAAGCAATACAAAAAATATCATTTAATTAAATAATTCAGGGGAACAGGGTACCTAATAACAACAAACGTTGAAATTTTATATCTTGACGGCTATTATTGGCCCAGAGTTATCCTAAAAAGGTTACTGACAAAATGAATCATATGTAAAATGATTGCTATATTAATAAGCAATACAAAAAATATCATTTAATTAAATAATTCAGGGGAACAGGGTACCTAATAATAACAAACGTTGAAATTTTATATCTTGACGGCTATTATTGGCCCAGAGTTATCCTAAAAAGGTTACTGACAAAATGAATCATATGTAAAATGATTGCTATATTAATAAGCAATACAAAAAATATCATTTAATTAAATAATTCAGGGGAACAGGGTACCTAATAACAACAAACGTTGAAATTTTATATCTTGACGGCTATTATTGGCCCAGAGTTATCCTAAAAAGGTTACTGACAAAATGAATCATATGTAAAATGATTGCTATATTAATAAGCAATACAAAAAATATCATTTAATTAAATAATTCAGGGGAACAGGGTACCTAATAACAACAAACGTTGAAATTTTATATCTTGACGGCTATTATTGGCCCAGAGTTATCCTAAAAAGGTTACTGACAAAATGAATCATATGTAAAATGATTGCTATATTAATAAGCAATACAAAAAATATCATTTAATTAAATAATTCAGGGGAACAGGGTACCTAATAACAACAAACGTTGAAATTTTATATCTTGACGGCTATTATTGGCCCAGAGTTATCCTAAAAAGGTTACTGACAAAATGAATCATATGTAAAATGATTGCTATATTAATTAGCAATACAAAAAATATCATTTAATTAAATAATTCAGGGGAACAGGGTACCTAATAACAACAAACGTTGAAATTTTATATCTTGACGGCTATTATTGGCCCAGAGTTATCCTAAAAAGGTTACTGACAAAATGAATCATATGTAAAATGATTGCTATATTAATAAGCAATACAAAAAATATCATTTAATTAAATAATTCAGGGGAACAGGGTACCTAATAACAACAAACGTTGAAATTTTATATCTTGACGGCTATTATTGGCCCAGAGTTATCCTAAAAAGGTTACTGACAAAATGAATCATATGTAAAATGATTGCTATATTAATAAGCAATACAAAAAATATCATTTAATTAAATAATTCAGGGGAACAGGGTACCTAATAACAACAAACGTTGAAATTTTATATCTTGACGGCTATTATTGGCCCAGAGTTATCCTAAAAAGATTACTGACAAAATGAATCATATGTAAAATGATTGCTATATTAATAAGCAATACAAAAAATATCATTTAATTAAATAATTCAGGGGAACAGGGTACCTAATAACAACAAACGTTGAAATTTTATATCTTGACGGCTATTATTGGCCCAGAGTTATCCTAAAAAGGTTACTGACAAAATGAATCATATGTAAAATGATTTCTATATTAATAAGCAATACAAAAAATATCATTTAATTAAATAATTCAGGGGAACAGGGTACCTAATAACAACAAACGTTGAAATTTTATATCTTGACGGCTATTATTGGCCCAGAGTTATCCTAAAAAGGTTACTGACAAAATGAATCATATGTAAAATGATTGCTATATTAATAAGCAATACAAAAAATATCATTTAATTAAATAATTCAGGGGAACAGGGTACCTAATAACAACAAACGTTGAAATTTTATAACTTGACGGCTATTATTGGCCCAGAGTTATCCTAAAAAGGTTACTGACAAAATGAATCATATGTAAAATGATTGCTATATTAATAAGCAATACAAAAAATATCATTTAATTAAATAATTCAGGGGAACAGGGTACCTAATGACAACAAACGTTGAAATTTTATATCTTGACGGCTATTATTGGCCCAGAGTTATCCTAAAAAGGTTACTGACAAAATGAATCATATGTAAAATGATTGCTATATTAATAAGCAATACAAAAAATATCATTTAATTAAATAATTCAGGGGAACAGGGTACCTAATAACAACAAACGTTGAAATTTTATATCTTGACGGCTATTATTGGCCCAGAGTTATCCTAAAAAGGTTACTGACAAAATGAATCATATGTAAAACGATTGCTATATTAATAAGCAATACAAAAAATATCATTTAATTAAATAATTCAGGGGAACAGGGTACCTAATAACAACAAACGTTGAAATTTTATATCTTGACGGCTATTATTGGCCCAGAGTTATCCTAAAAAGGTTACTGACAAAATGAATCATATGTAAAATGATTGCTATATTAATAAGAAATACAAAAAATATCATTTAATTAAATAATTCAGGGGAACAGGGTACCTAATAACAACAAACGTTGAAATTTTATATCTTGACGGCTATTATTGGCCCAGAGTTATCCTAAAAAGGTTACTGACAAAATGAATCATATGTAAAATGATTGCTATATTAATAAGCAATACAAAAAATATTATTTAATTAAATAATTCAGGGGAACAGGGTACCTAATAACAACAAACGTTGAAATTTTATATCTTGACGGCTATTATTGGCCCAGAGTTATCCTAAAAAGGTTACTGACAAAATGAATCATATGTAAAACGATTGCTATATTAATAAGCAATACAAAAAATATCATTTAATTAAATAATTCAGGGGAACAGGGTACCTAATAACAACAAACGTTGAAATTTTATATCTTGACGGCTATTATTGGCCCAGAGTTATCCTAAAAAGGTTACTGACAAAATGAATCATATGTAAAATGATTGCTATGTTAATAAGCAATACAAAAAATATCATTTAATTAAATAATTCAGGGGAACAGGGTACCTAATAACACCAAACGTTGAAATTTTATATCTTGACGGCTATTATTGGCCCAGAGTTATCCTAAAAAGGTTACTGACAAAATGAATCATATGTAAAATGATTGCTATATTAATAAGAAATACAAAAAATATCATTTAATTAAATAATTCAGGGGAACAGGGTACCTAATAACAACAAACGTTGAAATTTTATATCTTGACGGCTATTATTGGCCCAGAGTTATCCTAAAAAGGTTACTGACAAAATGAATCATATGTAAAATGATTGCTATATTAATAAGCAATACAAAAAATATCATTTAATTAAATAATTCAGGGGAACAGGGTACCTAATAACAACAAACGTTGAAATTTTATATCTTGACGGCTATTATTGGCCCAGAGTTATCCTAAAAAGGTTACTGACAAAATGAATCATATGTAAAATGATTGCTATATTAATAAGCAATACAAAAAATATCATTTAATTAAATAATTCAGGGGAACAGGGTACCTAATAACAACAAACGTTGAAATTTTATATCTTGACGGCTATTATTGGCCCAGAGTTATCCTAAAAAGGTTACTGACAAAATGAATCATATGTAAAATGATTGCTATATTAATAAGCAATACAAAAAATATCATTTAATTAAATAATTCAGGGGAACAGGGTACCTAATAACAACAAACGTTGAAATTTTATATCTTGACGGCTATTATTGGCCCAGAGTTATCCTAAAAAGGTTACTGACAAAATAAATCATATGTAAAATGATTGCTATATTAATAAGCAATACAAAAAATATCATTTAATTAAATAATTCAGGGGAACAGGGTACCTAATAACAACAAACGTTGAAATTTTATATCTTGACGGCTATTATTGGCCCAGAGTTATCCTAAAAAGATTACTGACAAAATGAATCATATGTAAAATGATTGCTATATTAATAAGCAATACAAAAAATATCATTTAATTAAATAATTCAGGGGAACAGGGTACCTAATAACAACAAACGTTGAAATTTTATATCTTGACGGCTATTATTGGCCCAGAGTTATCCTAAAAAGGTTACTGACAAAATGAATCATATGTAAAATGATTGCTATATTAATAAGCAATACAAAAAATATCATTTAATTAAATAATTCAGGGGAACAGGGTACCTAATAACAACAAACGTTGAAATTTTATATCTTGACGGCTATTATTGGCCCAGAGTTATCCTAAAAAGGTTACTGACAAAATGAATCATATGTAAAATGATTGCTATATTAATAAGCAATACAAAAAATATCATTTAATTAAATAATTCAGGGGAACAGGGTACCTAATAACAACAAACGTTGAAATTTTATATCTTGACGGCTATTATTGGCCCAGAGTTATCCTAAAAAGATTACTGACAAAATGAATCATATGTAAAATGATTGCTATATTAATAAGCAATACAAAAAATATCATTTAATTAAATAATTCAGGGGAACAGGGTACCTAATAACAACAAACGTTGAAATTTTATATCTTGACGGCTATTATTGGCCCAGAGTTATCCTAAAAAGGTTACTGACAAAATAAATCATATGTAAAATGATTGCTATATTAATAAGCAATACAAAAAATATCATTTAATTAAATAATTCAGGGGAACAGGGTACCTAATAACAACAAACGTTGAAATTTTATATCTTGACGGCTATTATTGGCCCAGAGTTATCCTAAAAAGGTTACTGACAAATTGAATCATATGTAAAATGATTGCTATATTAATAAGCAATACAAAAAATATCATTTAATTAAATAATTCAGGGGAACAGGGTACCTAATAACAACAAACGTTGAAATTTTATAACTTGACGGCTATTATTGGCCCAGAGTTATCCTAAAAAGGTTACTGACAAAATGAATCATATGTAAAATGATTGCTATATTAAAGCAATACAAAAAATATCATTTAATTAAATAATTCAGGGGAACAGGGTACCTAATAACAACAAACGTTGAAATTTTATATCTTGACGGCTATTATTGGCCCAGAGTTATCCTAAAAAGGTTACTGACAAAATGAATCATATGTAAAACGATTGCTATATTAATAAGCAATACAAAAAATATCATTTAATTAAATAATTCAGGGGAACAGGGTACCTAATAACAACAAACGTTGAAATTTTATATCTTGACGGCTATTATTGGCCCAGAGTTATCCTAAAAAAGTTACTGACAAAATGAATCATATGTAAAATGATTGCTATATTAATAAGAAATACAAAAAATATCATTTAATTAAATAATTCAGGGGAACAGGGTACCTAATAACAACAAACGTTGAAATTTTATATCTTGACGGCTATTATTGGCCCAGAGTTATCCTAAAAAGGTTACTGACAAAATGAATCATATGTAAAATGATTGCTATATTAATAAGCAATACAAAAAATATCATTTAATTAAATAATTCAGGGGAACAGGGTACCTAATAACAACAAACGTTGAAATTTTATATCTTGACGGCTATTATTGGCCCAGAGTTATCCTAAAAAGGTTACTGACAAAATGAATCATATGTAAAATGATTGCTATATTAATAAGCAATACAAAAAATATCATTTAATTAAATAATTCAGGGGAACAGGGTACCTAATAACAACAAACGTTGAAATTTTATATCTTGACGGCTATTATTGGCCCAGAGTTATCCTAAAAAGGTTACTGACAAAATGAATCATATGTAAAATGATTGCTATATTAATAAGCAATAAAAAAAATATCATTTAATTAAATAATTCAGGGGAACAGGGTACCTAATAACAACAAACGTTGAAATTTTATATCTTGACGGCTATTATTGGCCCAGAGTTATCCTAAAAAGGTTACTGACAAAATGAATCATATGTAAAATGATTGCTATATTAATAAACAATACAAAAAATATCATTTAATTAAATAATTCAGGGGAACAGGGTACCTAATAACAACAAACGTTGAAATTTTATATCTTGACGGCTATTATTGGCCCAGAGTTATCCTAAAAAGGTTACTGACAAAATATATCATATGTAAAATGATTGCTATATTAATAAGCAATACAAAAAATATCATTTAATTAAATAATTCAGGGGAACAGGGTACCTGATAACAACAAACGTTGAAATTTTATATCTTGACGGCTATTGTTGGCCCAGAGTTATCCTAAAAAGGTTACTGACAAAATGAATCATATGTAAAATGATTGCTATATTAATAAGCAATACAAAAAATATCATTTAATTAAATAATTCAGGGGAACAGGGTACCTAATAACAACAAACGTTGAAATTTTATATCTTGACGGCTATTATTGGCCCAGAGTTATCCTAAAAAGGTTACTGACAAAATGAATCATATGTAAAATGATTGCTATATTAATAAGAAATACAAAAAATATCATTTAATTAAATAATTCAGGGGAACAGGGTACCTAATAACAACAAACGTTGAAATTTTATATCTTGACGGCTATTATTGGCCCAGAGTTATCCTAAAAAGGTTACTGACAAAATAAATCATATGTAAAATGATTGCTATATTAATAAGCAATACAAAAAATATTATTTAATTAAATAATTCAGGGGAACAGGGTACCTAATAACAACAAACGTTGAAATTTTATATCTTGACGGCTATTATTGGCCCAGAGTTATCCTAAAAAGGTTACTGACAAAATGAATCATATGTAAAACGATTGCTATATTAATAAGCAATACAAAAAATATCATTTAATTAAATAATTCAGGGGAACAGGGTACCTAATAACAACAAACGTTGAAATTTTATATCTTGACGGCTATTATTGGCCCAGAGTTATCCTAAAAAGGTTACTGACAAAATGAATCATATGTAAAATGATTGCTATATTAATAAGAAATACAAAAAATATCATTTAATTAAATAATTCAGGGGAACAGGGTACCTAATAACAACAAACGTTGAAATTTTATATCTTGACGGCTATTATTGGCCCAGAGTTATCCTAAAAAGGTTACTGACAAAATGAATCATATGTAAAATGATTGCTATATTAATAAGCAATACAAAAAATATTATTTAATTAAATAATTCAGGGGAACAGGGTACCTAATAACAACAAACGTTGAAATTTTATATCTTGACGGCTATTATTGGCCCAGAGTTATCCTAAAAAGGTTACTGACAAAATGAATCATATGTAAAACGATTGCTATATTAATAAGCAATACAAAAAATATCATTTAATTAAATAATTCAGGGGAACAGGGTACCTAATAACAACAAACGTTGAAATTTTATATCTTGACGGCTATTATTGGCCCAGAGTTATCCTAAAAAGGTTACTGACAAAATGAATCATATGTAAAATGATTGCTATATTAATAAGCAATACAAAAAATATCATTTAATTAAATAATTCAGGGGAACAGGGTACCTAATAACACCAAACGTTGAAATTTTATATCTTGACGGCTATTATTGGCCCAGAGTTATCCTAAAAAGGTTACTGACAAAATGAATCATATGTAAAATGATTGCTATATTAATAAGCAATACAAAAAATATCATTTAATTAAATAATTCAGGGGAACAGGGTACCTAATAACAACAAACGTTGAAATTTTATATCTTGACGGCTATTATTGGCCCATAGTTATCCTAAAAAGGTTACTGACAAAATGAATCATATGTAAAATGATTGCTATATTAATAAGCAATACAAAAAATATCATTTAATTAAATAATTCAGGGGAACAGGGTACCTAATAACAACAAACGTTGAAATTTTATATCTTGACGGCTATTATTGGCCCAGAGTTATCCTAAAAAGGTTACTGACAAAATGAATCATATGTAAAATGATTGCTATATTAATAAGCAATACAAGAAATATCATTTAATTAAATAATTCAGGGGAACAGGGTACCTAATAACAACAAACGTTGAAATTTTATATCTTGACGGCTATTATTGGCCCAGAGTTATCCTAAAAAGGTTACTGAAAAAATGAATCATATGTAAAATGATTGCTATATTAATAAGCAATACAAAAAATATCATTTAATTAAATAATTCAGGGGAACAGGGTACCTAATAACAACAAACGTTGAAATTTTATATCTTGACGGCTATTATTGGCCCAGAGTTATCCTAAAAAGGTTACTGACAAAATGAATCATATGTAAAATGATTGCTATATTAATAAGCAATACAAAAAATATCATTTAATTAAATAATTCAGGGGAACAGGGTACCTAATAACAACAAACGTTGAAATTTTATATCTTGACGGCTATTATTGGCCCAGAGTTATCCTAAAAAGGTTACTGACAAAATGAATCATATGTAAAATGATTGCTATATTAATAAGCAATACAAAAAATATCATTTAATTAAATAATTCAGGGGAACAGGGTACCTAATAACAACAAACGTTGAAATTTTATATCTTGACGGCTATTATTGGCCCAGAGTTATCCTAAAAAGGTTACTGACAAAATGAATCATATGTAAAATGATTGCTATATTAATAAGCAATACAAAAAATATCATTTAATTAAATAATTCAGGGGAACAGGGTACCTAATAACAACAAACGTTGAAATTTTATATCTTGACGGCTATTATTGGCCCAGAGTTATCCTAAAAAGGTTACTGACAAAATGAATCATATGTAAAATGATTGCTATATTAATAAGCAATACAAAAAATATCATTTAATTAAATAATTCAGGGGAACAGGGTACCTAATAACAACAAACGTTGAAATTTTATATCTTGACGGCTATTATTGGCCCAGAGTTATCCTAAAAAGGTTACTGACAAAATGAATCATATGTAAAATGATTGCTATATTAATAAGCAATACAAAAAATATCATTTAATTAAATAATTCAGGGAAACAGGGTACCTAATAACAACAAACGTTGAAATTTTATATCTTGACGGCTATTATTGGCCCAGAGTTATCCTAAAAAGATTACTGACAAAATGAATCATATGTAAAATGATTGCTATATTAATAAGCAATACAAAAAATATCATTTAATTAAATAATTCAGGGGAACAGGGTACCTAATAACAACAAACGTTGAAATTTTATATCTTGACGGCTATTATTGGCCCAGAGTTATCCTAAAAAGGTTACTGACAAAATGAATCATATGTAAAATGATTGCTATATTAATAAGCAATACAAAAAATATCATTTAATTAAATAATTCAGGGGAACAGGGTACCTAATAACAACAAACGTTGAAATTTTATATCTTGACGGCTATTATTGGCCCAGAGTTATCCTAAAAAGGTTACTGACAAAATGAATCATATGTAAAATGATTGCTATATTAATAAGCAATACAAAAAATATCATTTAATTAAATAATTCAGGGGAACAGGGTACCTAATAACAACAAACGTTGAAATTTTATATCTTGACGGCTATTATTGGCCCAGAGTTATCCTAAAAAGGTTACTGACAAAATGAATCATATGTAAAATGATTGCTATATTAATAAGCAATACAAAAAATATCATTTAATTAAATAATTCAGGGGAACAGGGTACCTAATAACAACAAACGTTGAAATTTTATATCTTGACGGCTATTATTGGCCCAGAGTTATCCTAAAAAGGTTACTGACAAAATAAATCATATGTAAAATGATTGCTATATTAATAAGCAATACAAAAAATATCATTTAATTAAATAATTCAGGGGAACAGGGTACCTAATAACAACAAACGTTGAAATTTTATATCTTGACGGCTATTATTGGCCCAGAGTTATCCTAAAAAGGTTACTGACAAATTGAATCATATGTAAAATGATTGCTATATTAATAAGCAATACAAAAAATATCATTTAATTAAATAATTCAGGGGAACAGGGTACCTAATAACAACAAACGTTGAAATTTTATAACTTGACGGCTATTATTGGCCCAGAGTTATCCTAAAAAGGTTACTGACAAAATGAATCATATGTAAAATGATTGCTATATTAAAGCAATACAAAAAATATCATTTAATTAAATAATTCAGGGGAACAGGGTACCTAATAACAACAAACGTTGAAATTTTATATCTTGACGGCTATTATTGGCCCAGAGTTATCCTAAAAAGGTTACTGACAAAATGAATCATATGTAAAACGATTGCTATATTAATAAGCAATACAAAAAATATCATTTAATTAAATAATTCAGGGGAACAGGGTACCTAATAACAACAAACGTTGAAATTTTATATCTTGACGGCTATTATTGGCCCAGAGTTATCCTAAAAAGGTTACTGACAAAATGAATCATATGTAAAATGATTGCTATATTAATAAGAAATACAAAAAATATCATTTAATTAAATAATTCAGGGGAACAGGGTACCTAATAACAACAAACGTTGAAATTTTATATCTTGACGGCTATTATTGGCCCAGAGTTATCCTAAAAAGGTTACTGACAAAATATATCATATGTAAAATGATTGCTATATTAATAAGCAATACAAAAAATATCATTTAATTAAATAATTCAGGGGAACAGGGTACCTGATAACAACAAACGTTGAAATTTTATATCTTGACGGCTATTGTTGGCCCAGAGTTATCCTAAAAAGGTTACTGACAAAATGAATCATATGTAAAATGATTGCTATATTAATAAGCAATACAAAAAATATCATTTAATTAAATAATTCAGGGGAACAGGGTACCTAATAACAACAAACGTTGAAATTTTATATCTTGACGGCTATTATTGGCCCAGAGTTATCCTAAAAAGGTTACTGACAAAATGAATCATATGTAAAATGATTGCTATATTAATAAGCAATACAAAAAATATCATTTAATTAAATAATTCAGGGGAACAGGGTACCTAATAACAACAAACGTTGAAATTTTATATCTTGACGGCTATTATTGGCCCAGAGTTATCCTAAAAAGGTTACTGACAAAATGAATCATATGTAAAATGATTGCTATATTAATAAGCAATACAAAAAATATCATTTAATTAAATAATTCAGGGGAACAGGGTACCTAATAACAACAAACGTTGAAATTTTATATCTTGACGGCTATTATTGGCCCAGAGTTATCCTAAAAAGGTTACTGACAAAATGAATCATATGTAAAATGATTGCTATATTAATAAGCAATACAAAAAATATCATTTAATTAAATAATTCAGGGGAACAGGGTACCTAATAACAACAAACGTTGAAATTTTATATCTTGACGGCTATTATTGGCCCAGAGTTATCCTAAAAAGGTTACTGACAAAATGAATCATATGTAAAATGATTGCTATATTAATAAGCAATACAAAAAATATCATTTAATTAAATAATTCAGGGGAACAGGGTACCTAATAACAACAAACGTTGAAATTTTATATCTTGACGGCTATTATTGGCCCAGAGTTATCCTAAAAAGGTTACTGACAAAATGAATCATATGTAAAATGATTGCTATATTAAAGCAATACAAAAAATATCATTTAATTAAATAATTCAGGGGAACAGGGTACCTAATAACAACAAACGTTGAAATTTTATATTTTGACGGCTATTATTGGCCCAGAGTTATCCTAAAAAGGTTACTGACAAAATGAATCATATGTAAAATGATTTCTATATTAATAAGCAATACAAAAAATATCATTTAATTAAATAATTCAGGGGAACAGGGTACCTAATAACAACAAACGTTGAAATTTTATATCTTGACGGCTATTATTGGCCCATAGTTATCCTAAAAAGGTTACTGACAAAATATATCATATGTAAAATGATTGCTATATTAATAAGCAATACAAAAAATATCATTTAATTAAATAATTCAGGGGAACAGGGTACCTAATAACAACAAACGTTGAAATTTTATATCTTGACGGCTATTATTGGCCCAGAGTTATCCTAAAAAGGTTACTGACAAAATGAATCATATGTAAAATGATTGCTATATTAATAAGCAATACAAAAAATATCATTTAATTAAATAATTCAGGGGAACAGGGTACCTAATAACAACAAACGTTGAAATTTTATATCTTGACGGCTATTATTGGCCCAGAGTTATCCTAAAAAGGTTACTGACAAAATGAATCATATGTAAAATGATTGCTATATTAATAAACAATACAAAAAATATCATTAAATTAAATAATTCAGGGGAACAGGGTACCTAATAACAACAAACGTTGAAATTTTATATCTTGACGGCTATTATTGGCCCAGAGTTATCCTAAAAAGGTTACTGGCAAAATGAATCATATGTAAAATGATTGCTATATTAATAAGCAATACAAAAAATATCATTTAATTAAATAATTCAGGGGAACAGGGTACCTGATAACAACAAACGTTGAAATTTTATATCTTGACGGCTATTGTTGGCCCAGAGTTATCCTAAAAAGGTTACTGACAAAATGAATCATATGTAAAATGATTGCTATATTAATAAGCAATACAAAAAATATCATTTAATTAAATAATTCAGGGGAACAGGGTACCTAATAACAACAAACGTTGAAATTTTATATCTTGACGGCTATTATTGGCCCAGAGTTATCCTAAAAAGGTTACTGACAAAATGAATCATATGTAAAATGATTGCTATATTAATAAGCAATACAAAAAATATCATTTAATTAAATAATTCAGGGGAACAGGGTACCTAATAACAACAAACGTTGAAATTTTATATCTTGACGGCTATTATTGGCCCAGAGTTATCCTAAAAAGGTTACTGACAAAATGAATCATATGTAAAATGATTGCTATATTAATAAGCAATACAAAAAATATCATTTAATTAAATAATTCAGGGGAACAGGGTACCTAATAACAACAAACGTTGAAATTTTATATCTTGACGGCTATTATTGGCCCAGAGTTATCCTAAAAAGGTTACTGACAAAATGAATCATATGTAAAATGATTGCTATATTAATAAGCAATACAAAAAATATCATTTAATTAAATAATTCAGGGGAACAGGGTACCTAATAACAACAAACGTTGAAATTTTATATCTTGACGGCTATTATTGGCCCAGAGTTATCCTAAAAAGGTTACTGACAAAATGAATCATATGTAAAATGATTGCTATATTAATAAGCAATACAAAAAATATCATTTAATTAAATAATTCAGGGGAACAGGGTACCTAATAACAACAAACGTTGAAATTTTATATCTTGACGGCTATTATTGGCCCAGAGTTATCCTAAAAAGGTTACTGACAAAATGAATCATATGTAAAATGATTGCTATATTAATAAGCAATACAAAAAATATCATTTAATTAAATAATTCAGGGGAACAGGGTACCTAATAACAACAAACGTTGAAATTTTATATCTTGACGGCTATTATTGGCCCAGAGTTATCCTAAAAAGGTTACTGACAAAATGAATCATATGTAAAATGATTGCTATATTAATAAGCAATACAAAAAATATCATTTAATTAAATAATTCAGGGGAACAGGGTACCTAATAACAACAAACGTTGAAATTTTATATCTTGACGGCTATTATTGGCCCAGAGTTATCCTAAAAAGGTTACTGACAAAATGAATCATATGTAAAATGATTGCTATATTAATAAGCAATACAAAAAATATCATTTAATTAAATAATTCAGGGGAACAGGGTACCTAATAACAACAAACGTTGAAATTTTATATCTTGACGGCTATTATTGGCCCAGAGTTATCCTAAAAAGGTTACTGACAAAATGAATCATATGTAAAATGATTGCTATATTAATAAGCAATACAAAAAATATCATTTAATTAAATAATTCAGGGGAACAGGGTACCTAATAACAACAAACGTTGAAATTTTATATCTTGACGGCTATTATTGGCCCAGAGTTATCCTAAAAAGGTTACTGACAAAATGAATCATATGTAAAATGATTGCTATATTAATAAGCAATACAAAAAATATCATTTAATTAAATAATTCAGGGGAACAGGGTACCTAATAACAACAAACGTTGAAATTTTATATCTTGACGGCTATTATTGGCCCAGAGTTATCCTAAAAAGGTTACTGACAAAATGAATCATATGTAAAATGATTGCTATATTAATAAGCAATACAAAAAATATCATTTAATTAAATAATTCAGGGGAACAGGGTACCTAATAACAACAAACGTTGAAATTTTATATCTTGACGGCTATTATTGGCCCAGAGTTATCCTAAAAAGGTTACTGACAAAATGAATCGTATGTAAAATGATTGCTATATTAATAAGCAATACAAAAAATATCATTTAATTAAATAATTCAGGGGAACAGGGTACCTAATAACAACAAACGTTGAAATTTTATATCTTGACGGCTATTATTGGCCCAGAGTTATCCTAAAAAGGTTACTGACAAAATGAATCATATGTAAAATGATTGCTATATTAATAAGCAATACAAAAAATATCATTTAATTAAATAATTCAGGGGAACAGGGTACCTAATAACAACAAACGTTGAAATTTTATATCTTGACGGCTATTATTGGCCCAGAGTTATCCTAAAAAGGTTACTGACAAAATGAATCATATGTAAAATGATTGCTATATTAATAAGCAATACAAAAAATATCATTTAATTAAATAATTCAGGGGAACAGGGTACCTAATAACAACAAACGTTGAAATTTTATATCTTGACGGCTATTATTGGCCCAGAGTTATCCTAAAAAGGTTACTGACAAAATGAATCATATGTAAAATGATTGCTATATTAATAAGCAATACAAAAAATATCATTTAATTAAATAATTCAGGGGAACAGGGTACCTAATAACAACAAACGTTGAAATTTTATATCTTGACGGCTATTATTGGCCCAGAGTTATCCTAAAAAGGTTACTGACAAAATGAATCATATGTAAAATGATTGCTATATTAATAAGCAATACAAAAAATATCATTTAATTAAATAATTCAGGGGAACAGGGTACCTAATAACAACAAACGTTGAAATTTTATATCTTGACGGCTATTATTGGCCCAGAGTTATCCTAAAAAGGTTACTGACAAAATGAATCATATGTAAAATGATTGCTATATTAATAAGCAATACAAAAAATATCATTTAATTAAATAATTCAGGGGAACAGGGTACCTAATAACAACAAACGTTGAAATTTTATATCTTGACGGCTATTATTGGCCCAGAGTTATCCTAAAAAGGTTACTGACAAAATGAATCATATGTAAAATGATTGCTATATTAATAAGCAATACAAAAAATATCATTTAATTAAATAATTCAGGGGAACAGGGTACCTAATAACAACAAACGTTGAAATTTTATATCTTGACGGCTATTATTGGCCCAGAGTTATCCTAAAAAGGTTACTGACAAAATGAATCATATGTAAAATGATTGCTATATTAATAAGCAATACAAAAAATATCATTTAATTAAATAATTCAGGGGAACAGGGTACCTAATAACAACAAACGTTGAAATTTTATATCTTGACGGCTATTATTGGCCCAGAGTTATCCTAAAAAGGTTACTGACAAAATGAATCATATGTAAAATGATTGCTATATTAATAAGCAATACAAAAAATATCATTTAATTAAATAATTCAGGGGAACAGGGTACCTAATAACAACAAACGTTGAAATTTTATATCTTGACGGCTATTATTGGCCCAGAGTTATCCTAAAAAGGTTACTGACAAAATGAATCATATGTAAAATGATTGCTATATTAATAAGCAATACAAAAAATATCATTTAATTAAATAATTCAGGGGAACAGGGTACCTAATAACAACAAACGTTGAAATTTTATATCTTGACGGCTATTATTGGCCCAGAGTTATCCTAAAAAGGTTACTGACAAAATGAATCATATGTAAAATGATTGCTATATTAATAAGCAATACAAAAAATATCATTTAATTAAATAATTCAGGGGAACAGGGTACCTAATAACAACAAACGTTGAAATTTTATATCTTGACGGCTATTATTGGCCCAGAGTTATCCTAAAAAGGTTACTGACAAAATGAATCATATGTAAAATGATTGCTATATTAATAAGCAATACAAAAAATATCATTTAATTAAATAATTCAGGGGAACAGGGTACCTAATAACAACAAACGTTGAAATTTTATATCTTGACGGCTATTATTGGCCCAGAGTTATCCTAAAAAGGTTACTGACAAAATGAATCATATGTAAAATGATTGCTATATTAATAAGCAATACAAAAAATATCATTTAATTAAATAATTCAGGGGAACAGGGTACCTAATAACAACAAACGTTGAAATTTTATATCTTGACGGCTATTATTGGCCCAGAGTTATCCTAAAAAGGTTACTGACAAAATGAATCATATGTAAAATGATTGCTATATTAATAAGCAATACAAAAAATATCATTTAATTAAATAATTCAGGGGAACAGGGTACCTAATAACAACAAACGTTGAAATTTTATATCTTGACGGCTATTATTGGCCCAGAGTTATCCTAAAAAGGTTACTGACAAAATGAATCATATGTAAAATGATTGCTATATTAATAAGCAATACAAAAAATATCATTTAATTAAATAATTCAGGGGAACAGGGTACCTAATAACAACAAACGTTGAAATTTTATATCTTGACGGCTATTATTGGCCCAGAGTTATCCTAAAAAGGTTACTGACAAAATGAATCATATGTAAAATGATTGCTATATTAATAAGCAATACAAAAAATATCATTTAATTAAATAATTCAGGGGAACAGGGTACCTAATAACAACAAACGTTGAAATTTTATATCTTGACGGCTATTATTGGCCCAGAGTTATCCTAAAAAGGTTACTGACAAAATGAATCATATGTAAAATGATTGCTATATTAATAAGCAATACAAAAAATATCATTTAATTAAATAATTCAGGGGAACAGGGTACCTAATAACAACAAACGTTGAAATTTTATATCTTGACGGCTATTATTGGCCCAGAGTTATCCTAAAAAGGTTACTGACAAAATGAATCATATGTAAAATGATTGCTATATTAATAAGCAATACAAAAAATATCATTTAATTAAATAATTCAGGGGAACAGGGTACCTAATAACAACAAACGTTGAAATTTTATATCTTGACGGCTATTATTGGCCCAGAGTTATCCTAAAAAGGTTACTGACAAAATGAATCATATGTAAAATGATTGCTATATTAATAAGCAATACAAAAAATATCATTTAATTAAATAATTCAGGGGAACAGGGTACCTAATAACAACAAACGTTGAAATTTTATATCTTGACGGCTATTATTGGCCCAGAGTTATCCTAAAAAGGTTACTGACAAAATGAATCATATGTAAAATGATTGCTATATTAATAAGCAATACAAAAAATATCATTTAATTAAATAATTCAGGGGAACAGGGTACCTAATAACAACAAACGTTGAAATTTTATATCTTGACGGCTATTATTGGCCCAGAGTTATCCTAAAAAGGTTACTGACAAAATGAATCATATGTAAAATGATTGCTATATTAATAAGCAATACAAAAAATATCATTTAATTAAATAATTCAGGGGAACAGGGTACCTAATAACAACAAACGTTGAAATTTTATATCTTGACGGCTATTATTGGCCCAGAGTTATCCTAAAAAGGTTACTGACAAAATGAATCATATGTAAAATGATTGCTATATTAATAAGCAATACAAAAAATATCATTTAATTAAATAATTCAGGGGAACAGGGTACCTAATAACAACAAACGTTGAAATTTTATATCTTGACGGCTATTATTGGCCCAGAGTTATCCTAAAAAGGTTACTGACAAAATGAATCATATGTAAAATGATTGCTATATTAATAAGCAATACAAAAAATATCATTTAATTAAATAATTCAGGGGAACAGGGTACCTAATAACAACAAACGTTGAAATTTTATATCTTGACGGCTATTATTGGCCCAGAGTTATCCTAAAAAGGTTACTGACAAAATGAATCATATGTAAAATGATTGCTATATTAATAAGCAATACAAAAAATATCATTTAATTAAATAATTCAGGGGAACAGGGTACCTAATAACAACAAACGTTGAAATTTTATATCTTGACGGCTATTATTGGCCCAGAGTTATCCTAAAAAGGTTACTGACAAAATGAATCATATGTAAAATGATTGCTATATTAATAAGCAATACAAAAAATATCATTTAATTAAATAATTCAGGGGAACAGGGTACCTAATAACAACAAACGTTGAAATTTTATATCTTGACGGCTATTATTGGCCCAGAGTTATCCTAAAAAGGTTACTGACAAAATGAATCATATGTAAAATGATTGCTATATTAATAAGCAATACAAAAAATATCATTTAATTAAATAATTCAGGGGAACAGGGTACCTAATAACAACAAACGTTGAAATTTTATATCTTGACGGCTATTATTGGCCCAGAGTTATCCTAAAAAGGTTACTGACAAAATGAATCATATGTAAAATGATTGCTATATTAATAAGCAATACAAAAAATATCATTTAATTAAATAATTCAGGGGAACAGGGTACCTAATAACAACAAACGTTGAAATTTTATATCTTGACGGCTATTATTGGCCCAGAGTTATCCTAAAAAGGTTACTGACAAAATGAATCATATGTAAAATGATTGCTATATTAATAAGCAATACAAAAAATATCATTTAATTAAATAATTCAGGGGAACAGGGTACCTAATAACAACAAACGTTGAAATTTTATATCTTGACGGCTATTATTGGCCCAGAGTTATCCTAAAAAGGTTACTGACAAAATGAATCATATGTAAAATGATTGCTATATTAATAAGCAATACAAAAAATATCATTTAATTAAATAATTCAGGGGAACAGGGTACCTAATAACAACAAACGTTGAAATTTTATATCTTGACGGCTATTATTGGCCCAGAGTTATCCTAAAAAGGTTACTGACAAAATGAATCATATGTAAAATGATTGCTATATTAATAAGCAATACAAAAAATATCATTTAATTAAATAATTCAGGGGAACAGGGTACCTAATAACAACAAACGTTGAAATTTTATATCTTGACGGCTATTATTGGCCCAGAGTTATCCTAAAAAGGTTACTGACAAAATGAATCATATGTAAAATGATTGCTATATTAATAAGCAATACAAAAAATATCATTTAATTAAATAATTCAGGGGAACAGCGGTACCTAATAACAACAAACGTTGAAATTTTATATCTTGACGGCTATTATTGGCCCAGAGTTATCCTAAAAAGGTTACTGACAAAATGAATCATATGTAAAATGATTGCTATATTAATAAGCAATACAAAAAATATCATTTAATTAAATAATTCAGGGGAACAGGTACCTAATAACAACAAACGTTGAAATTTTATATCTTGACGGCTATTATTGGCCCAGAGTTATCCTAAAAAGGTTACTGACAAAATGAATCATATGTAAAATGATTGCTATATTAATAAGCAATACAAAAAATATCATTTAATTAAATAATTCAGGGGAACAGGGTACCTAATAACAACAAACGTTGAAATTTTATATCTTGACGGCTATTATTGGCCCAGAGTTATCCTAAAAAGGTTACTGACAAAATGAATCATATGTAAAATGATTGCTATATTAATAAGCAATACAAAAAATATCATTTAATTAAATAATTCAGGGGAACAGGGTACCTAATAACAACAAACGTTGAAATTTTATATCTTGACGGCTATTATTGGCCCAGAGTTATCCTAAAAAGGTTACTGACAAAATGAATCATATGTAAAATGATTGCTATATTAATAAGCAATACAAAAAATATCATTTAATTAAATAATTCAGGGGAACAGGGTACCTAATAACAACAAACGTTGAAATTTTATATCTTGACGGCTATTATTGGCCCAGAGTTATCCTAAAAAGGTTACTGACAAAATGAATCATATGTAAAATGATTGCTATATTAATAAGCAATACAAAAAATATCATTTAATTAAATAATTCAGGGGAACAGGGTACCTAATAACAACAAACGTTGAAATTTTATATCTTGACGGCTATTATTGGCCCAGAGTTATCCTAAAAAGGTTACTGACAAAATGAATCATATGTAAAATGATTGCTATATTAATAAGCAATACAAAAAATATCATTTAATTAAATAATTCAGGGGAACAGGGTACCTAATAACAACAAACGTTGAAATTTTATATCTTGACGGCTATTATTGGCCCAGAGTTATCCTAAAAAGGTTACTGACAAAATGAATCATATGTAAAATGATTGCTATATTAATAAGCAATACAAAAAATATCATTTAATTAAATAATTCAGGGGAACAGGGTACCTAATAACAACAAACGTTGAAATTTTATATCTTGACGGCTATTATTGGCCCAGAGTTATCCTAAAAAGGTTACTGACAAAATGAATCATATGTAAAATGATTGCTATATTAATAAGCAATACAAAAAATATCATTTAATTAAATAATTCAGGGGAACAGGGTACCTAATAACAACAAACGTTGAAATTTTATATCTTGACGGCTATTATTGGCCCAGAGTTATCCTAAAAAGGTTACTGACAAAATGAATCATATGTAAAATGATTGCTATATTAATAAGCAATACAAAAAATATCATTTAATTAAATAATTCAGGGGAACAGGGTACCTAATAACAACAAACGTTGAAATTTTATATCTTGACGGCTATTATTGGCCCAGAGTTATCCTAAAAAGGTTACTGACAAAATGAATCATATGTAAAATGATTGCTATATTAATAAGCAATACAAAAAATATCATTTAATTAAATAATTCAGGGGAACAGGGTACCTAATAACAACAAACGTTGAAATTTTATATCTTGACGGCTATTATTGGCCCAGAGTTATCCTAAAAAGGTTACTGACAAAATGAATCATATGTAAAATGATTGCTATATTAATAAGCAATACAAAAAATATCATTTAATTAAATAATTCAGGGGAACAGGGTACCTAATAACAACAAACGTTGAAATTTTATATCTTGACGGCTATTATTGGCCCAGAGTTATCCTAAAAAGGTTACTGACAAAATGAATCATATGTAAAATGATTGCTATATTAATAAGCAATACAAAAAATATCATTTAATTAAATAATTCAGGGGAACAGGGTACCTAATAACAACAAACGTTGAAATTTTATATCTTGACGGCTATTATTGGCCCAGAGTTATCCTAAAAAGGTTACTGACAAAATGAATCATATGTAAAATGATTGCTATATTAATAAGCAATACAAAAAATATCATTTAATTAAATAATTCAGGGGAACAGGGTACCTAATAACAACAAACGTTGAAATTTTATATCTTGACGGCTATTATTGGCCCAGAGTTATCCTAAAAAGGTTACTGACAAAATGAATCATATGTAAAATGATTGCTATATTAATAAGCAATACAAAAAATATCATTTAATTAAATAATTCAGGGGAACAGGGTACCTAATAACAACAAACGTTGAAATTTTATATCTTGACGGCTATTATTGGCCCAGAGTTATCCTAAAAAGGTTACTGACAAAATGAATCATATGTAAAATGATTGCTATATTAATAAGCAATACAAAAAATATCATTTAATTAAATAATTCAGGGGAACAGGGTACCTAATAACAACAAACGTTGAAATTTTATATCTTGACGGCTATTATTGGCCCAGAGTTATCCTAAAAAGGTTACTGACAAAATGAATCATATGTAAAATGATTGCTATATTAATAAGCAATACAAAAAATATCATTTAATTAAATAATTCAGGGGAACAGGGTACCTAATAACAACAAACGTTGAAATTTTATATCTTGACGGCTATTATTGGCCCAGAGTTATCCTAAAAAGGTTACTGACAAAATGAATCATATGTAAAATGATTGCTATATTAATAAGCAATACAAAAAATATCATTTAATTAAATAATTCAGGGGAACAGGGTACCTAATAACAACAAACGTTGAAATTTTATATCTTGACGGCTATTATTGGCCCAGAGTTATCCTAAAAAGGTTACTGACAAAATGAATCATATGTAAAATGATTGCTATATTAATAAGCAATACAAAAAATATCATTTAATTAAATAATTCAGGGGAACAGGGTACCTAATAACAACAAACGTTGAAATTTTATATCTTGACGGCTATTATTGGCCCAGAGTTATCCTAAAAAGGTTACTGACAAAATGAATCATATGTAAAATGATTGCTATATTAATAAGCAATACAAAAAATATCATTTAATTAAATAATTCAGGGGAACAGGGTACCTAATAACAACAAACGTTGAAATTTTATATCTTGACGGCTATTATTGGCCCAGAGTTATCCTAAAAAGGTTACTGACAAAATGAATCATATGTAAAATGATTGCTATATTAATAAGCAATACAAAAAATATCATTTAATTAAATAATTCAGGGGAACAGGGTACCTAATAACAACAAACGTTGAAATTTTATATCTTGACGGCTATTATTGGCCCAGAGTTATCCTAAAAAGGTTACTGACAAAATGAATCATATGTAAAATGATTGCTATATTAATAAGCAATACAAAAAATATCATTTAATTAAATAATTCAGGGGAACAGGGTACCTAATAACAACAAACGTTGAAATTTTATATCTTGACGGCTATTATTGGCCCAGAGTTATCCTAAAAAGGTTACTGACAAAATGAATCATATGTAAAATGATTGCTATATTAATAAGCAATACAAAAAATATCATTTAATTAAATAATTCAGGGGAACAGGGTACCTAATAACAACAAACGTTGAAATTTTATATCTTGACGGCTATTATTGGCCCAGAGTTATCCTAAAAAGGTTACTGACAAAATGAATCATATGTAAAATGATTGCTATATTAATAAGCAATACAAAAAATATCATTTAATTAAATAATTCAGGGGAACAGGGTACCTAATAACAACAAACGTTGAAATTTTATATCTTGACGGCTATTATTGGCCCAGAGTTATCCTAAAAAGGTTACTGACAAAATGAATCATATGTAAAATGATTGCTATATTAATAAGCAATACAAAAAATATCATTTAATTAAATAATTCAGGGGAACAGGGTACCTAATAACAACAAACGTTGAAATTTTATATCTTGACGGCTATTATTGGCCCAGAGTTATCCTAAAAAGGTTACTGACAAAATGAATCATATGTAAAATGATTGCTATATTAATAAGCAATACAAAAAATATCATTTAATTAAATAATTCAGGGGAACAGGGTACCTAATAACAACAAACGTTGAAATTTTATATCTTGACGGCTATTATTGGCCCAGAGTTATCCTAAAAAGGTTACTGACAAAATGAATCATATGTAAAATGATTGCTATATTAATAAGCAATACAAAAAATATCATTTAATTAAATAATTCAGGGGAACAGGGTACCTAATAACAACAAACGTTGAAATTTTATATCTTGACGGCTATTATTGGCCCAGAGTTATCCTAAAAAGGTTACTGACAAAATGAATCATATGTAAAATGATTGCTATATTAATAAGCAATACAAAAAATATCATTTAATTAAATAATTCAGGGGAACAGGGTACCTAATAACAACAAACGTTGAAATTTTATATCTTGACGGCTATTATTGGCCCAGAGTTATCCTAAAAAGGTTACTGACAAAATGAATCATATGTAAAATGATTGCTATATTAATAAGCAATACAAAAAATATCATTTAATTAAATAATTCAGGGGAACAGGGTACCTAATAACAACAAACGTTGAAATTTTATATCTTGACGGCTATTATTGGCCCAGAGTTATCCTAAAAAGGTTACTGACAAAATGAATCATATGTAAAATGATTGCTATATTAATAAGCAATACAAAAAATATCATTTAATTAAATAATTCAGGGGAACAGGGTACCTAATAACAACAAACGTTGAAATTTTATATCTTGACGGCTATTATTGGCCCAGAGTTATCCTAAAAAGGTTACTGACAAAATGAATCATATGTAAAATGATTGCTATATTAAAAATCAATACAAAAAATATCATTTAATTAAATAATTCAGGGGAACAGGGTACCTAATAACAACAAACGTTGAAATTTTATATCTTGACGGCTATTATTGGCCCAGAGTTATCCTAAAAAGGTTACTGACAAAATGAATCATATGTAAAATGATTGCTATATTAATAAGCAATACAAAAATATCATTTAATTAAATAATTCAGGGGAACAGGGTACCTAATAACAACAAACGTTGAAATTTTATATCTTGACGGCTATTATTGGCCCAGAGTTATCCTAAAAAGGTTACTGACAAAATGAATCATATGTAAAATGATTGCTATATTAATAAGCAATACAAAAAATATCATTTAATTAAATAATTCAGGGGAACAGGGTACCTAATAACAACAAACGATGAAATTTTATATCTTGACGGCTATTATTGGCCCAGAGTTATCCTAAAAAGGGTACCTGTTCCACTGAAATATTTAACGAAATGATATTTCTTGTATTGCTTATTAATCCAGCAATGATTTTACATAGGTTTCATTTTGTCCGTAACCTTTTTAGGATAACTCTGCTCCAATAATAGCCAGCCGTCACGATAGAATATTTCAACGTTTTATTAGTTTTAGATACCTGTTCCCCTGAAATATTTAACGAAATGATATTTCTTGTATTGCTTATTAATCCAGCAATGATTTTACATAGGTTTCATTTTGTCCGTAACCTTTTTAGGATAACTCTGGGCCAATAATAGCCGTCAAGATATAAAATTTCATCGTTTGTTGTTATTAGGTACCCTGTTCCCCTAAATTATTTAACCAAATGATATTTTTTGTTTTGTTTATTAATATAGCAATCATTTTACATATGATTCATTTTGTCCGTACCATTTTTAGGATAACTCTGGGCCAATAATAGCCGTCAAGATATAAAATTTCAACCTTTGTTGTTATTAGGTACCCTGTTGCCCTGAATTATTTAACCAAATGATATTTTTTGTTTTGTTTATTAATATAGCAATCATTTTACATATGATTCATTTTGTCCGTACTCTTTTTAGGATAACTCTGGGCCAATAATATCCGTCAAGATATAAAATTTCATCGTTTGTTGTTATTAGGTACCCTGTTCCCCTGAATTATTTAACCAAATGATATTTTTTGTTTTGTTTATTAATATAGCAATCATTTTACATATGATTCATTTTGTCCGTACTCTTTTTAGGATAACTCTGGGCCAATAATAGCCGTCAAGATATAAAATTTCATCGTTTGTTGTTATTAGGTACCCTGTTCCCCTAAATTATTTAACCAAATGATATTTTTTGTTTTGTTTATTAATATAGCAATCATTTTACATATGATTCATTTCGTCCGTAACCTTTTTAGGATAACTCTGGGCCAATAATAGCCGTCAAGATATAAAATTTCAACGTTTGTTGTTATTAGGTACCCTGTTCCCCTGAATTATTTAACCAAATGATATTTTTTGTTTTGTTTATTAATATAGCAATCATTTTACATATGATTCATTTTGTCCGTACTCTTTTTAGGATAACTCTGGGCCAATAATAGCCGTCAAGATATAAAATTTCATCGTTTGTTGTTATTAGGTACCCTGTTCCCCTGAATTATTTAACCAAATGATATTTTTTGTTTTGTTTATTAATATAGCAATCATTTTACATATGATTCATTTTGTCCGTAATCTTTTTAGGATAACTCTGGGCCAGTAATAGCCTTCAAGATATAAAATTTCAACGTTTGTTGTTATTAGGTACCCTGTTCCCCTGAATTATTTAACCAAATGATATTTTTTGTTTTGTTTATTAATATAGCAATCATTTTACATATGATTCATTTTGTCCGTACTCTTTTTAGGATAACTCTGGGCCAATAATAGCCGTCAAGATATAAAATTTCATCGTTTGTTGTTATTAGGTACCCTGTTCCCCTGAATTATTTAACCAAATGATATTTTTTGTTTTGTTTATTAATATAGCAATCATTTTACATATGATTCATTTTGTCCGTAACCTTTTTAGGATAACTCTGGGCCAATAATAGCCGTCAAGATATAAAATTTCATCGTTTGTTGTTATTAGGTACCCTGTTCCCCTGAATTATTTAACCAAATGATATTTTTTGTTTTGTTTATTAATATAGCAATCATTTTACATATGATTCATTTTGTCCGTAACCTTTTTAGGATAACTCTGGGCGAATAATAACCGTCAAGATATAAAATTTCAACGTTTGTTAATATTAGGTACCCTGTTCCCCTGAATTATTTAACCAAATGATATTTTTTGTTTTGTTTATTAATATAGCAATCATTTTACATATGATTCATTTTGTCCGTAACCTTTTTAGGATAACTCTGGGCCAGTAATAGCCGTCAAGATATAAAATTTCAACGTTTGTTGTTATTAGGTACCCTGTTCCCCTGAATTATTTAAGCTTCTAAGGATTTTATTTGGTGTATAAATATCTTAAAAGTGTCAAAAAGGCGTTGGGAAATGTAAAAACTTGGGCGAAATTACCACCAATTTTGCGTAAAATTGCGCAAGATTTTATTGTTGATCCGGTCTTTATAACTCGAAACCGAGTAAATATATCGCTGTAATTAATTGTGTGTGATTTAATTACTTTAATTCGATTTAATCGTCAATAGTTTGACGGGTATTTTAGTGGTTATTTGGGGGAATTTTGTCCTCGACTTATTTCATACCCAAACAAAAAAATAATTTAAATGTAGACTTTTATATTTTTAATATAATCTTACATATATACTTGTTACAAAGCCATAATAACATTTGTCAAATTTGCGTCCAGTTTTTTAAAATCGCATTTTAAAAATTTATGTTGGCTTCAATTTTTATTGCAATTTTGCGTAAAATTGTGCAAGATTTTATTATTGATGCGGGCTTTATAATTCGAAACTGAGTAAATATATCGCTGTAATTCCTTCAGAAATGTACTCTAGGGGTTTGATTTGGTACATAAACATCTTAAAAGTGTCAAAAAGTCGTTAATACATGCAAGAAATTTGGGCGGAAATATCGCCAAAAAAACAATCATTTTCTATTGGACATAATTTATTTCTGGGTTCAATTACATCAAAACTAATACTAAAATCGTGTTGTACAGGGTTTCAAATATAAATTTTAACATTTTCATCCCTTAAAACCGTTTAGACTAAGTTTTATTTGAATATTTCAAGGTGACGTCCATTTGCGAATCTTCGGCGATGCTTCCAAAACATCCAAACTTTTATTTGATAATAAAACCGGCTGAAATTTACAGGAAACACATAAAATTAACTGAAAATCATTTATACATGCTCAAAATTTGTCAAAAATGTTTATTTTTTAATGAAAATATTTGTTTGACAGTACAAAAGTGAGGTTAACACGTATTATCCAACCTGCGTAACATTAGCTCTCGCACCGCTCTTTAAAATAAAACTGCCATACCGACGGAGTCATAATGTTGCATGTAGTTCGAGCATTTTCGCGCTGATGTCATACCGACTGCTATGCATGTTGGATAGTACATTGTAACTCCAAATTTGGGAATCAAACGAACATTTTCATTAAAAAATAAGTGTTTAGACTAATTGTGAGTGTAAATAAACAATTGTTAGTTAGTTTTAAGTGTGTTTCCTGTTAATTTCAGCTGGGTTCATCATTAAATACAAGTTTGGTGGAAGATTTACCCGAGACTCGGAATGGTCTTTCAGGTTAGAAATATTCAAATATAACTTATAGGGCTGTTTATTAATAATATTTTTTTACTTGAGTGGTATGAGAGTTAGTAATTTTAATGATTTTCTTTGATTTTTCCTTAAAATGAACAATCAAAAATTTATATAACACATACGTACCTACCTATTATTAATTGTTAATATGTCTTTTTAAAAATTTAATGATATTATTATCTAATACTTAACAATTACATAGAATATTTTGTTAGTCTCATTGTGGTAGTGGCAGGGTATAGACGTGAGTGTGGTGTGCTCGTATGTTGCGCCTTTGAGGATGACTTCCTGGTGCTTGAGGACAACTCCTGGACACCTGCAGGACTTGCAGAATGCTTAAGATATTTTTCTATTCATAGTAAGATCGTATTTTATTATTTTTGCAGTGTATTATTGGCTATTTATCATTGTTGCTATCATTCTTTGTTTCGTGTATTAAACAGAATATTCGGAGATACTTACTGTATGTATTTAAATAATTGCAAATTATCCTAAAAAGTCGACGATTAAATTTAAAATTTTCTTATATTGATGGCTGTTAGGGGTGAACATAGGGATTTAGCATGGGATTTTCCTTGTATGCAATTTCTTGTTCTCCTGATCATTTTACGTAGAATGCAACGAACTGTTCTTACATTTATTATTATTGTTTTAGTTTATTCTTAATTTTAATAAGAAATTTCTAAAGTTCCGTTAATTAGTCCCTTATCCTTAATCATTTTTTCCATATAACATTTTTCTTTAAAGTCATTACGCGTCGCCCAAAAAAGCGCTGGTTGTTTAAAGGAAACACCTTTATACAACTTTTAAATGAATTTATTAAAATGTATGATACCATCCATCCCATATATCATCCTCATATATCATCATCACATTAAATAATGATGATATTCCAATTCCAGAATGTTCTTGTGGAGTGTACTACTAGTCGTACGTCTGTTTCGCGGAGTGTGGGTGGATCTCGTTCATAAGCTTCTGAGCTACTAGATTTTCATACATTTTCTCTGGTGGATGTTAGTGCAGGGTGCTCCGTGCGTCGGATACGGGAATGGAGCGGTTCGGGATTAACAACGACGACGGTTAAATATAAATACATAAATAATAATTGCCGATAATATCGTTTAATATAAATGTGTTGGTTTTATTTATTGTATGTATACTGTGTGTTTATCTACATATGTATATTGTTTATTTGTTAATGTGTGTGAAAAATATATATACATACCTTTACCTACCTATATAAATAGTATATGTGTACATAGCCTGAGATACTTATATAAGAAAAAAAATATATACTTACCTACATACATATCAAATATTATACGATCACATATTCCATTCGAACGCTTCAGAATAAATCTTAATCCTAATTTTTGGTTAAAATATAAAACAACGCTTACCTTGGCGAAGAAATTAGTATAGTTTCTTCATACTTACCTACACCATAAAAGAACTGTATTACGATTTCTCTTTTTATTATGATAAGTAGTTAATAAGTAAGATTCATTCTAAATAATTTCAAAAAAAATAATTTCATATATTGATCTATTTTCATTACCACCAATTTTGCGTAAAATTGCGCAAGATTTTATTGTAGATCCGGTCTTTATAACTCGAAACCGAGTAAATATATCGCTGTAATTAATTGTGTGCGATTTAATTAGTTTAATTCGATTTATTCGTCAATAGTTTGACGGGTATTTTAGTGGTAATTTGGGGGATTTTGTCCTCGACTTATTTCATACCCAAACAAAAAAATAATATAAATGTAGACTTTTATATTTTTAATATAATCTTACATATATACTTGTTACAAAGCCATAATAACATTTATCAAATTTGCGTCCAGTTTTTTAAAATCGCATTTTAAAATTTATGTTGGCTTCAATTTTTATTGCAATTTTGCGTAACATTGTGCAAGATTTTATTATTGATGCGGGCTTTATAATTCGAAACTGAGTAAATATATCGCTGTAATTCCTTCAGAAATGTACTCTAGGGGTTTGATTTGGTACATAACGATCTTAAAAGTGTCAAAAAGTCGTTAATACATGCAAGAAATTTGGGCGGAAATATCGCCAAAAAAACAACCATTTTCTATTGGACATAATTTATTTCTGGGTTCAATTACATCAAAACTAATACTAAAATCGTGTTGTACAGGGTTTCAAATATAAATTTTAACATTTTCATCCCGTAAAACCGTTTAGACTAAGTTTTATTTGAATATTTCAAGGTGACGTCCATTTGCGAATCTTCGGCGATGCTTCCAAAACATCCAAACTTTTATTTGATAATAAAACCGGCTGAAATTTACAGGAAACACATAAAATTACCTGAAAATCATTTATACATGCTCAAAATTTGTCAAAAATGTTTATTTTTTAATGAAAATATTTGTTTGACAGTACAAAAGTGAGGTTAACACGTATAATCCAACCTGCGTAACATTAGCTCTCGCACCGCTCTTTAAAATAAAACTGCCATACCGACGGAGTCATAATGTTGCATGTAGTTCGAGCATTTTCGCGCTGATGTCATACCGACTGTTATGCATGTTGGATAGTACATTGTAACTCCAAATTTGGGAATCAAACGAACATTTTCATTAAAAAATAAGTGTTTAGACTAATTGTGAGTGTAAATAAACAATTGTTAGTTAGTTTTAAGTGTGTTTCCTGTTAATTTCAGCTGGGTTCATCATTAAATACAAGTTTGGTGGAAGATTTACCCGAGACTCGGAATGGTCTTTCAGGTTAGAAATATTCTATTTATTGATTAATACATTTTTTACTCATATGTCTTGCTGACGAATTTATCATGTATTAACTACACGTTATTCTCATATTATTGAAATAAGTTTATAATTACAAATACATATATCATTATTATTATTTTAAGCTGTTAAAACATTTAGTTAATAAATGCATATATGAACATATTAAACAAACAAATCGCGAGAAAATAGCTAAGAAAATGAACCAAATTTGACAATAAATCCTTGTCTTGAAGATGAATTACTCAAATTCCGTTAGTACATACGTACATATATGCTCCATATATAGGAAAATATAACTTAATATGTGATTGTACATATCTGGTATTAATTGATATATAATCAATCCTATATCATAAGATACTTGCTCTACTTAATATCCTGATACCTGATTTAGTTTTTCTAAGACTTATAGACACACTAGCTATTTGCATTATAAAATATATTATACATTGATCTACTTTTATGTCTTGTAATATATATAACATCCAAAATATGTCCATCTCGATAAGTCTTAGAAAAAATATCACGTACATAATGTAACCACATGAAAAATACATCTTAATATACATTTAGTGATACATATTTCATTGTATTTATTTCTAAGTTCTAATTCATATCGTTATATATTAGATTTAAAAATGTATTACATGAATGACCAATAAACAGAACAAAAGGAATACAATATTTCAATTCAAAATCCCAATTATTCCATACCCAAAATTAAACTTTACAGGCAACCTGCAATTCACCTAAATACGAACTAGATCTAGAGCATCGATTTGCGAACTAGAAAAACCACAGCAGCTCGATTATATAATCACCGGCATACGGCGAGCGAACTATGGCAGCCAATTACGTAATCGCCGAATATACAGCGAGCAAATCCACGGCAGCTCGATTACATAATCAACAATATCCAGCCTACAGCAAGGCTTCTGGTCGATAAAAATCAAAAATCGTGTAAAATCGACGATTTAGAGCTGTAGCGGCTGAAAAGTAGCATTTTACGGCCGTTGCGAGCATTTTTGAGCTCTCAGACGGAATTTCAGCCGATCCCAAGGCATTTACCCATCAAAATTCAAATTTGCTGGCTCTAGCAAGACCAAATCTTAAAATTCGCAGAATCGAAAGGCTATAGCACGACTTGTGCCCACAAAATTCAAATTCACTGTCTATAGTAAGATACCTGATCATCAAACTTTAAAAATCGTAGAACCGAAAGGCTATAGCAAGACTTGTACCCACAAAATCCAAATTTACTGTCTATAGTAAGACATCTGATCATCAGAATTTAAAATTCGCAGAATCGAAAGGCTATAGCAAGACATTCTCCCACAAAATTTAAAATTCAATCGTCTGGTGGTGGTATCATGAATCCTAGGCCTCCCACCACAGATTTCAGCCTTATATACAGCTGTTTGTTGAATTTTTGGTCATTCGGCGTGAGCGGTGGTATCGAACCGGAGACTCTGCTCCGTGAAATTACGTAATCGGGCTATATACTTGCTATTTCTGGATTTCTAGCTGGCTGGCGGATTTCTAGCTGGCTGGCCAGCTGGCCACCAGGATCCGCCCCTAGACCGTAGGCTAGGCACGGGACTGGTGGCTTGCTGGTTGCTAGCTAGGATGGGGTGAATATTGCTCGGGTGGTTGCTGGGTGCAGGGTGCAGGTAGCTAGTAGACGGGAATCGAATTTGGATCTTTGGTTTGCAAGATTTTGTAGGACGCCGTTCTGATTGCAGATTGGCGGCTTACAAAATTCTTGCTAGAAAGCGGGAGATGAACTTAGATCTTTGGAATGCGATTTTTGATCGATATATTGGAATGAAATAGTTTGTTATTTATAACAAGGATTTATTTGTCAGAGATGTTATACATAATAATGATATTACAATACATAATACATGAAATACATACATTATTATAAAAATGAATAAATAATTATTATTATTAATACAGCGATGATGATATGTGCTCTAATTACTATACATAAATTCTTTATCTCATAGATATATGCGTAAGGAATGATAGATTTTTAACAATAATATGTAGTCCAATTTTTATTAGGAATAAGTTTTATTGTGACGTTTGGATAACATATTAAGATATACATTTTAGTGATACAGTTTTGCGATATTTATATATGTACCTAACTAGATAAGTGTATTCAATATATGGGCTGTATATACAATCAGAAAAATAAAGAAATGTAAAGTATATCATATATAATTTTAATGTGTGTGCAACAATACATTATCAACAATGCAATTATGAATACAAACACATATGTATTTTTATAAATGATTTTACTATCTTTATATACAACAGCGTAATAAAAGTATATCGTTTTTCGCTAGATGAAAGATAGTTTTCTTCTTTTAAATATGAAAATATGAATGTTTTCCTACAGCGTAAAGTCTGTAGAATAATTAACAATAATATAAACTATATTATATATTTATTTATTATGTGTTTGTATTCAATATAATCAGTGGTGAGCTATAAAATTTTTAACAAAGTGCTCTATCTCTCCATGTTTTATGAAAATGAAAACGAATGAGTCTTCAAAATGTAATCGTCACCGCATAGTTAATGTCGATTAATTGACAGGGTACCGTTCTACTTTGTCGCTCAACTTATGCGAAGAAAATGTTTTTAAGATATATGTTCCTTTTTGGACAAAAAATAATAAGAAAACAAGGGGCTTTTACAAATTGAAAAAAGTTCAAGACGGGGCTTGCACGAACCCCTACGGACCCCCTATAGCTCACCATTGAATATAATGATTGTATAGTAGATTAGTATGAAGAAGGATTAATACTTTTCGCGTTTTTCTGTATGATTTTATTAAGGAATATTATTCTATATAAGCATAACAGAGTAAAAGTATGTCTAAGAAAATACTAATTTTTCAAATTTGAAAATATGTATATGAATAATGTGTATAAAGTACGAGTATACTATACTTGCCGTCAAATAAGTATGGACTGGACATTTCTACACTGTTGCCAATTCAGTGGTCATATTGAAAATGCTAAGTTATGAAGAAGCGGCAACGCCGAAGGGTGCAAGACAAGGGAAAAAGTTAAGCATCAGTCCATATATATTTGGCGGCGACTATAATAATAAATAGTGTGACAGTGTATGTACCTATTGTTTTTTTAACGATGACATGATTTTCTTTCTAAGTGAGACAATATAATTTTTTCTACATCCATTTTGAAAGTAGGCTTCTCAAGCTGTCAGTTTAGAGCAGAAAATTGATAATTGAAGTTGACAGAACTTGCAGTTTTTCTGGTTAAAATAGGAATGTAAATTTTTAGCTGGGATAAATGAAAAATGAAATTATTCACAGTAAGATTTGAAACCAAAGTGTTTGGATTATCTTTTTCAATGGACGTAGAAAAAAAGTATATGTGTCATGCGTCATGAGCGTAAAGTGTCATTTTCCGCTCTAGATACACAGTTACTATTTTGTAAAGTGCGAATTTATTATGAAGTGTTTTTGAACTGGTGTATGAAGAGGGTTAAATAATGTGTTATTAATAAATATAATAGAAATGAAATGATTTTTCCTATGTTTTATTTAAAACGATCAAAGTTTCTCAAAGTATTAGATTACTCGTATATGTATGTATGTATCTATGTAGGGGATGCAAAAGATTTTACAGAAAAATAGAGCAAAGTTCCAATTACTTATACTAGTATAGTTTCGAGATACTGATTTTTTAAAGTTTTAAATACTACGTATGTGATTCTTATGTTGTGTATAGTACATTTAAAATTAAATACTTCAACAACTAAGAGTGATAATGAATTATTCTAATCTTATTTGGATTTATAGGATTATTCTCTATATGTAAACGTAATTTCAGTACTATGGAATCCCTAAAAACATTTTCAGGAATTCGAATTGCTGAAAAAAATGTCAGTCATGTTTGTTTCAAGATAGCTAAATTGCTATTGTCTCTATATCATGATAAAAATTAAATAACTCAAAAACTAAGTGAAATAGCGACTTGCGGTTTTCAAATTTGGATTCAGGGGTTTGTTTTGTATATATATACATAGTTTCAGAAGTTCGAATTCACGGATACGGTTTTAAATTTCTGTATGTAT